>WNWK01058042.1:0-7500 GCA_009830355.1 Cherax destructor | reverse complement strand
GAAAATGTTTAAGCATTTATTAAGTCTTAGAATTAACGAAGAAAAGATATTAGACAAGACATAACCTGTGGCTGTAATGAAGTGTTACTTTGTACACACAAAAGATGTAAACATAAGTTTGTGTGACTAACTTACTGACTGACTGGACTGATTTACTGAATGACTTGACTGACTGACTGACTGAATGACTTGACTGACTTACTGAATGTCTTGACTGACTTACTGAATGTCTTGACTGACTTACTGAATGTTTGACTGACTTACTGAATGTCTTGACTGACTTACTGAATGTCTTGACTGACTTACTGAATGTCTTGACTGACTTACTGAATGTCTTGACTGACTTACTGAATGTCTTATGAATGACTGACTGACTTACTGAATGACTTGACTGACTGACTTACTGAATGACTTGACTGACTGGGCTTACTGAATGTCTTATGACTGACTTACTGAATGTTCGACTGATTTACTGAATGTCTTGACTGACTTACTGAATGTCTTGACTGACTTAATGAATGTCTTGACTGACTTACTGAATGACTTGACTGACTTAATGAATGACTTGACTGACTTAATGAATGTCTTGACTGACTTACTGAATGACTTGACTGACTTAATGAATGACTTTGACTGACTTACGAATGACTTGACTGACTGACTTACTGAATGACTTGACTGACTGACTTACTGAATGACTTGACTGACTTACTGAATGACTTGACTGACTGACTTACTGAATGACTTGACTGACTTACTGAATGACTTGACTGACTTACTGAATGACTTGACTGACTGACTTACTGAATGACTTGACTGACTGACTTACTGAATGACTTGACTGACTTACTGAATGACTTGACTGACTGACTTACTGAATGACTTGACTGACTGACTTACTGAATGACTTGACTGACTTACTTACTGAATGACTTGACTGACTGACTTACTGAATGACTTGACTGACTTACTGAATGACTTGACTGACTGACTTACTGAATGACTTGACTGACTGACTTACTGAATGACTTGACTGACTTACTGAATGTCTTGACTGACTTACTGAATGTCTTGACTGACTTACTGAATGTCTTGACTGACTTACTGAATGACTTGACTGACTGACTTACTGAATGACTTGACTGACTGACTTACTGAATGACTTGACCTACTGAATGACTTGACTGACTTACTGAATGTCTTGACTGACTTACTGAATGTCTTGACTGACTTACTGAATGTCTTGACTGACTTACTGAATGACTTGACTGACTGACTTACTGAATGACTTGACTGACTTACTGAATGTCTTGACTGACTTACTGAATGTCTTGACTGACTTACTGAATGACTTGACTGACTTACTGAATGACTTGACTGACTTACTGAATGACTTGACTGACTTACTGAATGACTTTATTAAAGTTAGAGACACTCAGTACAACCATCGACTTCAGTTCCAGAATCTCTACTATCCACCTCAGCCCAGTAGGGCCACAGCATAACTCTCCACTCTCTTCACAATCATCCACAAACATCAGCACCCACAATTTAAGGTAAATACTATTATTTCTGTTACATTTGTAGTCTTAAGCAGTAAAAACAACATAATACATCACGATAATGAACTACAATTACATATTCTCTTTTATATTTGTAAGATCTGTTGGTCTAAAAAAAACTTGTTTGGCTTTTTGGGGACTCTCAGGAACGTAACCCTATTTTTCCCATAAGTTCTTTTAATTATTTAACACGATTTTAGCTAACACGACGTTTTCAGGAACGTAACTACCGTGCTAAATGAGGGCTCTATATTTAGTATATATATATATATATATATATTATATATATATATATGTATATATATATATATATATATATATATATATATATATATATATATATATATATATATATATATATATATTGTTTTTAATTTAGTATGTGAATATTTTTTGTGGAATGGATTAATTGTATTTACATTATTTCTTATGGGAAATAATGGTTCGAATTTCGTAAACTTTGTGTTAAGTACTAGCTCCTGGAACGGATTAATTACGATATTCGGGGTCCACTGTATTGTGTAAGAATTAGCAAGTGAATATTTGAAAAACAGCACTTATATTGGTCTCACAGGCCATAAAAGTTATTTGGAAAAAAAAATTAAAATCGATAAGAAAACAACTCGAAAAAACTAAATAACAGTTTACCGGCAGTCAGCGATGTTGCCATAAGTCGTTCAATTTCTGTCAACTTGAAGCCTCCATATCTCCCTAAGTATTGATCACAAAATTTTTTTTTTTTTAGCCATTTAGATTTAGAAAAAACAACAACTATCATTTCATAAGATAAAATTTTTTTTTTTTCTGAATATTTTTTGACCCTGGGAGAAGAGGTTTCTGAGAAGGCCTGTCGACCCCCAAAGGGTTAAGGGTTAATAATCACTCTGGGGCATTGTAAATGTCATACATATTTTGTATAGGTTTGGTAGCTGGCATTAAGCACTCCAGAGCGATTGTTATTATTATTATCATCAATATTATTATTATTATTATAATAATAATAATAATAATAATTTTTATTTCAATGCATGTTACAAGTGTACAATGTTATTGGTAGTTACAAATATAATACAATTATAAAACTGTAATGCAAGGAGAGCCACTGGCATGCCATGGCATTAGGGGCAGTTTATTCTAGAGACTTATTCACTAAGTACTTAATGCTAAAGAAATTGATTGAGTTTATTCTAGTTCTATATTATTTAAATTATTAAATGGTTATACATACTATTTAAAGACAATACAAGAGAAATTGGTTGAATTTAATCTAGTTGTAGAATTTATTTCAAATTACAGTATGTTGATGCTATACTAGTATAATAACAATACTAGAAATAGTTTTTAGAGTTTCATCTAGGTATATATTTTATTTCAAATTAAGAAAATGATGATACTATAAGATTTTAAATGACAATATGATGATATGAGATTGCAACAAGTGTTAAGGAGGATGAACATATCAAAATGAGATCTTCTTAAGTAAAATAATATTGGGTTTGGAAGTTTGTTACAGTATGAGTATTTAGTATAGGGTGAGTAGGTGACTTTTGAGAAGAGTCTTGAATTGATTTTCCGACAAGGTTAACTTGATATTTACTGGTAATGAATTCCAGATTTTGGGGCCCTTTATGTGCATAGAATTTTTACATTGGTTAGTATGGACTCGGGGTATGTCAAATAGTGATCTGTGTCTTGTGTCATGTTCGTGGGACCTATTAAAGTTGTTGAGGAGAATTCTGAGCGCAGGGTTAATATTAGCATGTAGAGTTTTATGTATGTAGAAGGCACATGAATAGGTATGAATATTTTTTATGGTGAGTAGTTTTAAGGTTCTGAATATAGGTGGAGTATGAATATTATTGTAAATTATTATAAATTATAATATAAATAAACGCTATTTTTGCGTTTTTTCTTATGACAAGTGATCTAGGCAGCAGCAGTGGCACCCAAGCTCTGTTATTTTCTTCTCCAGCCAGAGCCCACTAACGCTTCTATGATGGCCTAATTGCAGTATTGCTGCACTAACGCACGTAGAACCCAGAATGGCTCAAGAATATCAACAGTAAGACCATCTACTCGAAAAATTATCGATCCAAGTGGAGAGTGCCATTCAAACCCAAAACACAGCCGGTGCCAGACAAGCACCCACAACAAGCTCTGAGCAACTATAGCTTCTACATCCTATCTACAACAACCCCTGTACTACTATGAGACCTAATAACAGAAGAAGCAACAAATAGAACAGCAAGAAATCACCAAGAACTCTACTACTTCCCTTGACTACTCAGCAGGACGCCGGTGCATCATCCACCCCCCCCCCACCACCACCCCAGGCAACACGTCAAGAAACACAATGGCTGACTCTGACTCTCCCTCACCCTACACAACCATCACCCAAGACGACGGGACAGCAACAACACCAATCATGACTGAATCTCCCTCAAACCACACTGCCTTCAAAGGATTTGATCCATCTGAAACTATCTCAGGTATGACAAATGATCCTGTCACTCTTAACCATCACCACCACCCAATCTGATTTCCATAGAATTTCTAAACACTATCTAAAATAAATAAATTGCCCAAATGAAACAAATAAATATGCTTAAGAAGCTTTACATCAGCTGGAAAAGGTTGATGTCTGGAAAGACCCTCCAATCATACATCACCAGCCATACAGGGAAAAAATAACATCCCCTAACACGAAACGAGTTAGATGGGATGATCCAAGTGACTGAAGACCAACATGGATTTAAACTCCCAGCTGCGCTGACTAATTAACTCTAAAAACCAAGGGGAAAATTTTAAAGACTGGAGCAAGATAAGCTGGCTCTATTTTTTAACCAGAATAAACTGGCAAAATGTTACTCTGCCAAAAGTGCCAGTGGCATAAACCATACCAACTGCAAAGATGCTGCTCTTCAGACCATTAAAAGACCACTTAAATGTAGTAGTACCAGCATCAGAGATAACAGAATCACGATTACTTGGCACAAAAGGTAGAAAACAGAGTGTTATGCTTAGATTTCACACGATAGACAGTAAAACCGATCTGATTAAATCATCAATTAGTGCAAAATAAAGATTTTTATGTAAATGAGTGTCTCACAAAAAAACGTCAGAACCTCCTATACAGAGTAAGAAAACTTAAACGTGAGAATAATGACAAAATCCACCAGTGGTTCACACGGGATGGGAAAATCCTAGTTTAATTTGCAGTTCTAACCAAAATTCTAATACAACTATTGCTTCATAATACTTAAGCTAGTCATAAGTTTGCCTAAGACACTGCAATACATCACCTTTATCATTAATATATAAACTAATTGCTAACTTCTTATACTAATTGTTAAATTCTCAAAGAAATCAAATGTAGGCCGTGCTTACTATATCACGAATGAAAATGAACTGTCCAACTTCCTTCGAGATGCTAACCTTACAGAGACTGATTAACCTCAATGACCAAATCCTTAGTCTGCATTAGTGCAACAATTGTACTAGTAACTGCAACCTCACTATCTTAAATTTCTCATAAAACTGATTGTATATTAATGTAATTAACTTCATAAATTGTATATTAAAGTAAAGTAAATTTTATTTCATTGCAGATTACATAGGTATTGGTAGTTACAATGTAAATTGGGTGCAAGGAGAGCCACTGACATGCCATGGCATTAGGGGCAGCTTAATCTAGTAACTTAAAGACTATGTACTTAATATTAGAGAAATTTATTGAGTTTATTCTAGTTAAAAATTGTTTTCAAAATTACAATATGATGAAATTTTATTGTTTAAATTATTATATGATGATAATAGATTGTTACAGGTGTTTAGATTCTCAAATGGTAATATGGAATTGAGATTATCTTAAGGAAAATAACATTGAGCATTTTTGACATTAACTTATAATAGTATGAGTACAGTGGTACCTCAAGTTACGATGGTCCCCAAAAATCGCCCTTTTATGTAAGTTTATTTTTTTAAATGCTTTTGTAGGTATATTTTTGGGGTGTAAAAGGACTAGTCTATTTTACATTATTCCTTATGGAGATAAATTCGTTTGGTAATGGCACTTGAACAGCATTCTCGAACGAAAAAATATCGTAACTCGAGGTACCACTGTATTAGTAATTACTTTTTACTTGAAATTTAATTATAACCTTTTTACTATTAGTCCACTCTACTTTACAAATTTATAGTAATTTGTGTGACTTAGTTTGTATTCTTATAATCAAACAACTACCTCATTGTGTATGTGACTTATTTTATATTTCTTTTATAAGCAACTACCAAATAAGTGCAATTATTTACTTCTTTCTTTCTTTCAACACGTCGGCCGTTTCCCACCGAAGCAGGGTGGCCCAAAAGAAAAAACGAAAGTTTCTCCTTTTACATTTAGTAATATATACAGGAGAAGGGGTTACTAGCCCCTTGCACCCGGCATTTTAGTCGCCTCTTACGACATGCATGGCTTACGGAGGAAGAATTCTGTTCCACTTCCCCATGGAGATAAGAGGAAATAAGAACAAGAACTAGTAAGAAAATAGAAGAAAACCCAGAGGGGTGTGTGTATATACATATGCTTGTACATGAATGTGTAGTGTGACCTAAGTGTAAGTAGAAGTAACAAGACATACCTGAAATCTTGCATGTTTATGAGACAGAAAAAAGACACCAGCAATCCTACCATCATGTAAAACAAATACAGGCTTTCGTTTTACACTCACTTGGCAGGACGGTAGTACCTCCCTGGGCGGTTGCTGTCTACCAACCTACTACCTATTAATTATTTACTTATATTTTTTAAATACCTTTTTACCATAAGCAAATTTCAGTCACTTTATTTGCTTAAAATTTGATCAAAACTATTTTTACTATTAGTCCAATAGTTCTTTGCATTCATTTACCTCTTATTGCCCTTTATAAACTAAAAGTTACAACCAGTGCAATATTGAATCAAAAAATTTTTCCATATGAATTTAATACTAGTCATAAAAGTTTTTCTAACCATTCATTAGCCAGTTCAATTAGTATATCATTAACATTATTCAAATATCTTATATCACTGTGAAAAATTGCTGTAAACACTTGCTCATAATTGTAATAATCCAATAGTAAGTAAAAATTTAATCTAGTACCATATCATTAAGTTTAGCATAATCCATTGTTCTCAAGTCTAGTTATAGAATCACACTAAATCCTATGATTACAGGCATTGATCCTGATATCAACCTATTATTAAATGACTTACATGATTCCAACAGCAGCTGTAACTATTACACGGAAGATCAAGCAAAGACATTACTCAGAGCCAACAATAACTTAACTATCTTCAATTACAATGTTACATCTTTGAGTAAACATTATGATGACCTCACAGCAATACTCCAATCCCTACAGACCAATATGTCAATCATCACACTCACTGAGACCTGGCTAAAGCCTGATACTACAGGTGTCTATGCCATCCCAGGTTACACAGCCATTCACAACTGTAGGACAGATCAGCGAGGGGGTGGAACAGCAATATATTATACAGATCAACTTGAATGTATCAAAAACTCTTGCACAAGGGATGAGCATGGAGAATATATTATAGCTAAATTTAAATCAAAAGACCTGCAAAAACCTCTCACAGTGATAAACATCTACAGATTACCACAGTCAAACATCCACCACTTTAGTGAAAAACTAGGAAACCTGATAATGGATTCACGCCTGAACAAAGATCATTTGCTGCTCACAGGAGATTTCAACATAAATCTCCTACATGACCAGGACCCACAGGTAACTGAATTCACAAACACTGAGCAATTGCTTATTACTACCAACAATATCAAAAACCTACAAGAATCTCCGAGACTAGTACCTCGTTATTAGACCACATCTCCTCTTTAAGGGGGGCTCCTTGACGAGGTAAAGAGGCTATCAGTCTGAG
>WNWK01058041.1:0-10565 GCA_009830355.1 Cherax destructor | reverse complement strand
GTATTCATGTTTGAATTTTGTTATTGGATTTGTGTTATTATATGTTTTTGTCCTCTTAAATAAAAAAAAAAAAATAATAGTAACTTTTTTAAGAACTGAGTTATGATTAGTCTAGTGTCCCACTCAAACAAAGAAGAATAAATAAATATCTTTCAAGAATTTATATTCAACAGAAGCGAGGCCTTCCCAAGATTTATTGATTGCGACAGTCCCACCGGAAGCCACGGATGGACCCAGTGGGTGGAGACCACCTGTTGCTGCAGCTGTCACCTCAGGTAGATCCTCCTCCTCTAACAGTGTTTTCCCATGAACTGCAGCCTCCTCCCCCACTTCAGGTAAAAAAAAATTTAGTTCAGACGAGGAGGATAGCGAAACAGAGGCGTCGGGTAGCATATCAGAGAAACTTCACATAATAGAACAAACTGCTTCAACGACCATTATACCCGAATAAAGTACTCAATCCCCAACTTGCATAAACACAACCCCATACTTTTTCTTCAGGCCTTCGCAGCAACATTTATACAGCACATATTGCACTTTATCACTATTCTATCAGGAGGAGCATTTAATGAAAATGCTCTTAGGATTTATGCTGAACTGACGCTTATATTACGTAGACAATCACTGCTGGGGGAAGATGAGAGCCGCGAACATTACATAACTTTCCAAGCCGTTTAGTTACGCCAGATGAAATATCTCAGCTATTGCAGTCATGGGGAAACTACCTTAGTGGGCGATTAGAAACTGAAATATCATCGGGTGAAGGATCAGGCTTCATACTTGACTATATAAGCGGTTTTCACATTGTAATATGCAAGAGTGGGGTGCGTGGATACCTAGGAAGCTATATAGAATATCCACTATTTTTATGAGGGAAAAATCACATATTTAACCCGAAAAGACTTAAAAACAGCTGCTTTATTCAGTGCCTGGCAGCCTTTTTCTGTCATAGACTTGGTTGGGCCTGGGATAAAATCAGGCGATGTTTATCTAGAGCCACTAAAGTCTTACGAGGGGAAGTATCACGCTACTTTATGTCGTCGGGGCAGTAATAAATATTCACTGGTAGTACCTCTGTTATTGTTAGGAAAGAGTCACATGGCCCTAATCAAGAACTTCCAGAGATACATGAAAAATTTATCGAGAAAATATTCGCAAGATAAACTCTTTTGCTTGAATTGCTTAAGCGAATATAACAAACTTTCCAGCTTAAAAACTCACGTTAATTCGTGTGATGTCACTCAGAAGTTGATTTTCCCCCCATCTGGAAGTGTCTGCAAATTAAAAAAAACTCACAAAGGCTACTCGCCCTCTCATATAGCATTCATGGATTTAGAGGCCTACCTTGATAATCGCAAACCAGAAGGAGCAATAACAGCTAGGCACGTGGCGATAGGTTATGGTTATATAGTGATAGACAGGAACAACACTATTATTGATAGATTTGTCCATCGGGGTCAGCATTGTATTGATCACATAGATGGTAGACTTTCTTCATTATGGGATTGGATAAAGATGAACACGCCCTGTTATCCTCTTCATATGACCTGGGAGCAAGTTCTTCACTTTAGTGAACAGAAGAAGTGCAACTTCTGTCATCGGGACTTTACTCTTGACGGGCCAAAGCTGAGACATCATGACCATCTTTTGCACACGGCTAATTATTTAGGAGCTCTCTGCAATTACTGCAATTTAAGACAGAAAAATTCAGGTAAATTTTTGCCTGTTATTATCCATAATCTGTCATATGACATGAGTTTAATACTTAAAGAACTGAGTGTTAAAGCCAAAACCAAGGTTTTAATGAAACAGGGATATAAATTCCTAAAAGTGGAAATAGGTAAACTACGTTTCCTGGACAGTCTAGCCTTCTTGTCAGCGGGGTTGAGTAGTTTGGCTCAGGCGCACATAGCCTCAAAATCACCCTTGAAATTCACAGAGGCGATGATAAGCCATCTACCTCCTGAAAGTCGGGCTTGTCTATTAACTGGGAAACATGTGTTTCCTTATGAATATTGCAGCTCCCCAGAAAAACTCGGAGAGAAGACTTTACCCCCAAAAAGTGCCTTTTACAGCTCTCTTTCTAAGAAGCACATTACCCAAGAAGAATTCGATCATGCTCGTCTGGTTTGGGAAAAAACAGCTTGTCAAACCTTAGGGGACTATCTCCTAGTATATCTCAGTTGTGATGTCGGTCTTTTGGCTGACATATTCACCTTGCATAGGAGATTATTATACAACATCTATAATTTAGATGTTGTACATTATGTTTCTCTCCCCGGTTATGCCTATGATGCTTTCTTAAATACCAGTGGAGTGGAACTGTATAATATTTTTTATTTTTTTTATTTTAACACATCGGCCGATTCCCACCAAGGCAGGGTGGCCCGAAAAAGAAAAACTTTCGTCATCATTCACTCCATCACTGTCTTGCCAGAGGGGTGCTTTACACTACAGTTATAAAACTGCAACATTAACACCCCTCCTTCTGAGTGTAGACACTGTACTTCTCATCTCCAGGACTCAAGTCCGGCCTGCCGGTTTCCCTGAATCCCTTCATAAATGTTACTTTGCTCACACTCCAACAGCACGTCAAGTATTAAAAACCATTTGTCTCCATTCACTCCTATAAAATACGCACACGCATGCTTGCTGGAAATCCAAGCCCTTGCACACAAACCTCTTTTACCCCTCCTCCAACCTTTCCTAGGCCGACCCCTACCCCGCCTTCCCTCCACTACAGATTTATACACTCTCGAGGTCAGTATGTTTCGTTCCATTCTCTCTACATGTCCGAACCACCTCAACAACCCCTCCTCAGCCCTCTGGATAATAGTTTTGGTAATCCTGCACCTCCTCCTAATTTCCAAACTCCGAATTCTCTGCATTATATTCACACCACACAATGACCTCAGATATGACATCTCCACTGCCTCCAGCCTTCTCCTCGTTGCGACATTCATCACCCATGCTTCACACCCATATAAGAGTGTTGGTATAACTATACTCTCATACATTCCTCTCTTAACTTCCATGGACAAAGTTCTTTGTCTCCACAGACTCCGAAGTGCACCACTCACCCTTTTCCCCTCATCAATTCTATGATTCACCTCATCCTTCATAGACCCATCTGCTGACATGTCCACTCCCAAAATATCTGAATTATTCACCTCCTCCATACTCTCTCCCTCCAATCTGATATCCAATCTTTCGTCACCTAATCTTTTTTTGTTATCCTCATCACCTTACTCTTTCCTATATTCACTTTCAATTTTCTTCTTTTACACACCTTACCAAATTCATCCACCAACCTCTGCAACTTCTCTTCAGAATTTCCCAAAAGCACAGTGTCATCAGCAAAAAGCACAGCTTTTTGGAAGAAGGTCGTGCCCAAGGAATAGGCAAGCGAAGAAATCCCTGTATTAAGATACCAAGATGTTGCAGTGTCAGACAGGATGTAAATGCATAAGTGTCTAATTTACCAACTCGTCGGTTCTCTGAACCATTCATTTACATCCTGTCTGACACTGCAACATCTTGGTATCTTAATACAGGGATTTCTTCGCTTGCCTATTCCTTGGGCACGACCTACTTCCACATTGGACAAATGTGAGACCTCCTACAACTGCTGCACATCTCCTGTCTACAGTATATAAGCTTCCTCTGCTCATATGTTGTATTCTATTCAAGATTGATGGACTGACAACATCGACTCAAGATTGAGGGACTGACCACCTCATACTCCTCCTGTTCTTCACGATTCTCCTTTGTATGGACTGATGAAGCCACTGTGGCGAAACGTTTCCTCAATAAAGATACCCAAGTGTTGCATATGTGTCTAATTTACCAAAAATATTAATGTTGAAATCGGGAAGGAGCCACTGAGGAAATGGCTAGACACATCTAAATTCCCCACCGACCATCCTCTCTACGATGAGTCAAGGAAAGGTTCTCTAGGTTTGCTTAAAAGCGAGGTGGGCGACCGCCTTATTTCAGAAATAGTCTGCATTTAGCCCAAAATGTATAGCATATTGCTGGCTGATAAAGATAACACTATCGCTGTGAAGGGCATACCTCAGACTGAGCAACAATTATTAACTTGTGATCATCCAGATGCGGGGGAAACAAAGCTTAAATTAGTTAATGATAGTGCAGGGAGGAGGAGTTGGTTATTAACAGTACTGAGGAGGAGGAGGACTCGACTAATGACAGTGCCGAAGAGGAACCCGAGGAGAGGGACACCTGTCATCTTTGGCTGGGAAGAGAAGGCTTGGTCAGAGAATTTTTTCCCAGGGACAGGCATCAGTGCAAGAGACACAAAACTTCCTCTAGCATGGCTGCTGCTGGTTTAATACTTCTAGAAGCAGACCACTCTGTGAAATTAAGACACATGTGCAACATCTGGGTATCTTTATAGTAAACGTTTCGCCATCCAGTGGCTTTATCAATACAAAATTCTAGGACATAATATGAAGAGTAGAACTATATACAACAGATGAGGTAATCAGTCCCTCGGACTTGGATTTGGTGTGTTCAGCCTTAAATAGGCTGTCGCCTATTTAAGGAGAAGCCTCATTGCCTGATCTTCATATTCTCCAGACCTATGGTGGTCAACACAGCAACTCCAAGTCCGAGGGACTGATTACCTCATCTTTTGTATATAGTTCTATTCTTCATATTATGTCCTAGAATTTTGTATTGATAAAGCCACTGGATGGCGAAACGTTTACTATAAAGATACCCAGATGTTGCACATGTGTCTTAAACATAAGAACATAAGAAAGGAGGAACACTGCAGCAGGCCTGTTGGCCCATACTAGGCAGGTCCTTCACAATCCATCCCACTAACAGAATAACCTAATTTTCAATTCTACCCAAGAAATAAGCTTTGAAGATTCTATTAACTCAAGTGCGAGTCCCACTCAAATCCAACCCCTCTCACTCATGAATTTATCCAACCTAAATTTGAAACTACCCAAGGTCATAGCTTCAATGACCCTACTAGGCAGACTGTTCCACTCATCAACTACCCTATTTCCAAACCAATATTTTCCTATATCCTTTCTAAATCTAAACTTATCCAATTTGAATCCATTATTGCGGGTTCTCTCTTGGAGAGATATCCTCAAGACCTTATTTATATCCCCTTATTAATACCCATCTTCCACTTATATACCTCGATCATGTCTCCCTCATTCTTCGTCTTACAAGTGAATGTAATTTAAGGGTCTTCAATCTTTCTTCATACGGAAGATTTCTAATGCTATGAATTAACTTTGTCATTCGTCGCTGAATGTTTTCTAACGAATTTATATCCATTCTGTAAAATGGAGACCAGAACTGAGCTGCATAATCTAGGTGAGGCCTTACTAATGATGTATAAAGCTGTAATATAACCGCTGGACTTCTGTTGCTTACACTTCTTGATATAAATCCCAGTAATCTATTTGCTTTATTTCTTACGCTTAGGCATTGCTGAATTGGTTTGAGGTTGCTGCTTACCATAACCCCCAGATCCTTTTCGCATTCTGTACGGCTGAGTTCAACATTATTAAGCTGGTAGGTGCTAGGGTTATGAACATTCCCGAGCTTTAGAACTTTGCATTTATCTACATTGAACTGCATCTAACATTTTTCTGACCAGGAATTGAGTTTGTCTAAATCCTCCTGAAGTTCCGTGACATCTACGTCTGAATCGATTATCCTACCTATCTTCGTGTCATCAGCGAATTTGCTCATATCACTAGTAATTCCCTCGTCAAGGTCATTTATATATATTATAAACAACAACGGGCCCAAAACCGATCCCTGTGGAACGCCACTTGTTACAGATCCCCACTCAGATTTAACCCCATTATGCACACCCTCTGCTTCCTATTGGTGAGCCATGACTCGATCCATGAAAACACTTTTCCTCCAATGCCGTGAGCAGCCACTTTCTTTAACAGTCTCTGATGTGGTACTCTATCAAAAGCCTTACTAAAATCCAAATAAACAATATCGAATGCTTTATCATGATCAACTGCCTCAAAAGCCTTACTGAAAAAGTTAATAAATTAGTTAGGCAGGAACGGCCCCTGGTGAATCCATGTTGAGTATCATTAATCAAATTATGCCTATCGAGATGGCTTCTTATGTTATCAGCTATAATCGACTCTAATAATTTGCCTACAATTGAAGTTAGACTTATTGGGCGGTAATTTGATGGTAACGACTTGTCCCCTGCTTTAAAAATAGGAATTACATTAGCCATCTTCCACGTATCAGACACTACACCTGTTTGAAGAGATAGGTTAAAATGTTAGTTAAGGGTTCACAGAGTTCAATTTTGCATTCCTTAAGAACCCTTGAAAAAGCTCATCAGGGCCTGGCGATATATTTTGCTTCAAACGGTCTATCTGTTTGATAACCATTTCGCTAGTGACTGTGATACTACATAATTTATCTTCTTCAGGCCCACTAAAATACCTAATTCTTGGGATATTATTAGTGTCTTCCTGAGTGAAAAACCCAGAGAAAATAATTATTATAAATAGAGCACATTTCATTCTCTTTGTCAGTAAGATACCCATAATTATTTTTAAGGGGACCTATCTTATCTCTAACTTTTGTTCTATACACCTGGAAAAAACTTTTGGGTTAGTTTTCGAATCCCTAGCAACTTTAATTTCGTAGTCCCGCTTAGCTTTTCTTATCCCCTTTTAACGTCCCTCTTAATGTCAATATACTGATTCGTAAGATGACCCTCACCTCTTTTGATACGCCTATAAATTCCTTTCTTCTGCCCTAAAAGATATTTGAGCCTATTATTCATCCATTTTGGGTCATTTCTATTCGATCTAATTTCTTTATATGGGATAAATGTTCTTTGGGCAGCATGTATAGTGTTCAGAAAACTGTCATATTGATAGCTCTCTTCATTACCCCAGTCCACAGATGATAAGTGTTCTCTAAGTCCATTGTAATCTGCTAAGCGAAAATCTGGGACCGTTACTGAGTTATTCCTACTATGAAACTTCCATTCAATGCCAAAGATAATTGATTTGTGGTCGCTTGCGCCGAGTTCCTCTGTAATTTCTAACAGTCTTAATTTCACATTGTCGGTATTGTATACCATTCTTGTACAGACCACTCTGAAGAAGAAGAGGAGGAGTAATACAAATGTAATGTTAATTAATAAATATATTTTGTAGAGCTTTGACTTTTGTTTTCACCTTTGAACATTATTTATGCTTCTCACGGGGGAGGACCCTTCACTCCAGACTGACAGGTGTGACCCAGCCGCCACCCTTAACCCCCCACACACTTGGAGGGGACTTGCCGCCCACCCTGCGTATAGCAACATAAAGAGAATCAATTAAAAAACACCTGCTGTAACTGTCATATTACACAGGCACACACACACATATACACGCAAGTGGATGGGAGTCACGGCCTTAGTCTGACCTTTCACTGACCTCCAGACGAGAGGAACACTTTTTCTTTTGCAGCTGTTATGACAGCTGCATCACCAGACAGGCAGGTGTGATCCCCATACACCCTCAAACCCCCCTTCCCACAAAATTGATGGAGGCCCACCACGTATGCTAATTCACTATTGTATACTAATTTCATCATGTCTCTCCCCTACCATCACGTGTGGGCACCCTTCCACAGGTGTGCAATAGACCCAATTAAAAAAAAACACTTGCGGCCGAGATACACACAGCCAGGAGCAAGTGAATGGGGAGACAAGTGTGCACCCCCTTCACCCTTTCATGTCACTGCCTTCCCATGATAATTATAGAATGACGCATTGAATGGAGGCCCACCACGTATGCTAATTCACTATTGTATACTAATTTCATCGTGTCTCTTCCCTACCAACGCATGTAGTACAACAAAGAAAACCAGTTAACAAACACTTGTGGCTTTCGTGACTGGCCTGGTCACCCTTCCACAGGTGTGAGATAATTGGGATAATTGCGCAATTATCCCCGTGTTGGGAGTCCGACGTAGAATCTCTACTGTGGCGTGGACCTTGCTCAGTAGTGGCTTGGACCTTGCTCAGTAGTGGCTTGGACCTTGCTCAGTAGTGGCTTGGACCTTGCTCAGTAGTGGCTTGGACCTTGCTCAGTAGTGGCATGGACCTTGCTCAGTAGTGGCATGGACCTTGCTCAGTAGTAGCGTGGACCTTGTTCATTGGTAGCGTGGACATTGCTCCAGTGAAGTCGTGTCTAGTGTGCTCTCTGTGAAACTGAACCAAGATGTCCTCTATTGAGCAACTCTACCAGCAGCTTGAGGAGGAGCTGAGGGTGGCCAGGCTAGAGATTCGGCGCTTGACTGAGGAAAAAAAGAGGATTTGTTGTAATCTTCCTGTTGTGAATCCTCAGGGCAAGAAATGAACCTGGACAGTGGTCGGGCAGCATGGAACGAAGCTAAGGATCAAGAGGACGGATGGAGAGGTAGAAACGACAAAGAACCAAGAGATTGTTGTGGAAACTTCTGTGCTACCCGACGAATGTGAATCAACTACTGGGAATGTCACGACAAACATCAAGGATGGTAAGAACATTGCGCTTGTTGGAGACAGTCAGATTAGGTACATGGATAGAGCCTTCTACTTGAAGGATAGGAGTAAGAGACAAAGGGTTAACTTTCCTGGTGTTAGGATGGAGGATATTGTTAGCCGGCTTGACAGCATCATGAATGGTAATGGGATCAATCTTATTATCTTCCTCAGTGCTGGAGGCAATGATGTTGGCAAGGAAATTTGCGTCATATGGTATCTTATTTTCGTTAGTAAGATATCTTAATATGTCACATATTGAGGAATATCTCTGTATTCCTCAATAAGTGGACATTGTTCAAGATAGTGACCATAGGGCTGGCCAGAAGTACTCGTAACCAAGCCTAAGCTTGGTTGTTAATTCTTATGCCTAATTCAACAAAGTTCCTGTCGTTCTTAACTAGGGAGGTGGCACCAAGAGCAGATGCAGCCCTGCTTACTAGTTAGACGAGAAATTTCTTCCTGAACAGTTGCGTTTACAGGTATGTGATATTAAATGAACACTTCTTCCATGAAGAGGTAAAATGCTCCTGCTGTCTACACTGATAGTTCATGCATGTTTTCTAGACATTTAATAAGATTCAAAGTGGAAAAATAAACACATAAGCAGTATAATGTGATCCTTTATTGACAACGTTTCGCCCACGCAGTGGGCTTTATCGAGTCACAGACAATAAGAACATAAGAACATAAGAATGGAGGAACACTGCAGAAGGCCTACTGGCCCATACAAGGCAGGTCCTTATCAAAACCACCACTACCTAAAAATTTATTCCCGTACTCACGACACAAATCAAACCCAGCCCCTCCCACTCATATATTTGTCCAATCTCTTTTTAAAGCCACCCAAGGTCCTAGCCTCTATCACAGTACTCGGAAGATTGTTCCACGCATCTACAACTCTGTTCGAAAACCAGTACTTGCCTATGTCCTTTCTAAATCTAAATTTATCCAATTTAAATCCGTTATTTCTCGTTCTTACTTGGTTCGATATCCTCAGTATTTTATTAATATCTCCTTTGTTTATGCCCATCATCCACTTGTACACCTCGATGATATCTCCTCATTCTACGTCTCTCCAGAGAGTGGAGATTCAACGCTCTAAGTCTATCTTCATACGGGAGATTTCTTATAGTGTAAATCATTTTAGTCATTCTTCTTTGTATGTTCTCCAATGAATCTATATCCATCCTGTAGTAAGGAGACCAAAACTGAGCTGCATAATCCAAATGAGGTCTCACTAGTGATGTATAGAGCTGTAAAATAACTTTTGGACTTCTGTTGCTTATACTTCTTGAAATAAATCCTAGTAATCTGTTAGCCTTATTGCGCACACTTAGGCACTGTTGTCTTGGCTTTAGATTTCTGCTTACCATGACTCCCAAGTCTTTTCACATTCTGTATGATCAAGCTCAACTTCACCTAGTTTATAAATTCGAGGATATTTTCATTACCAACGACAAGCACCTTACACTTGTCCACATTGAACTTCATCTGCCACTTTTCAGACCAAGACATTAATTTATCCAAATCCTCCTGGAGTTCACTGTTATCCTCCTCAGAATGAATTATACGGCTATTTTTGTATCATCAGCAAATTTACTCATGTCACTTGCAATTCCTTCATCAAGGTCATTAATGTAAATTATGAACAACAATGGGCCCAAAACTGATCCTTGTGGAACGCCACTAGTGACAAATCCCCATTCAGATTTGACCCCATTAATGGAAACTCTCTGCTTTCTATTGGTAAGCCATGCCTCTATCCATGCTAGAACTTTACCTCCTATACCATGAGCTGCCACCTTTCTTAAGAGTCTCTTGTGAGGTACTCTATCGAAGGCCTTACTGAAATCCAAGTAAACTATATCATATTCTTTATCACTGTCTACTGCCTCAAATGTTTTATTGAAAACGTCAGTAAATTTGTCAGGCAGGAACGACCTCTCGTAAACCCATGCTGAGATTCATTAATCAAATTATGTTCTTCAAGGTGACTTCTGATAATATCAGCTAT
>WNWK01058040.1:0-10565 GCA_009830355.1 Cherax destructor | reverse complement strand
GCTCTTCCCATAAACTGGCTTACTTGTTGGCTTAATTGCAAAACCCAGATCAACTCTTCGGAGGTTTACTTGCAATTAGAAGCCAGAAAGACTGGAGACACTGCTTCAGAAGAGTCTTGGATGACGACACAGCTGAGGGTAGTGAGTTAACGGTTGGTATGACGCTGGTCCTGGAGACGCTGAAGGCAATCACACCGGCTCTTCCTCTTCTTGTTAAATCTGCACAGATTACACAGAATCTAGGCCCACAAGCTGCCACCATTTGTGTTGTGGGGTTCTTTTCATAGATTTGGTAATATTAACAGACGATGAGCTTGGGTTTTGGTAGCGTTTAATGAGGCGTTGGATATATGGGAGCTGAGAGCCTATGCCTGTGTCCGCCTGCTAGGCTTACTCGGATGATACTGTCCACTAGGCCGCCCGGCGCTGAGGCATTCAAAAGGCAGGCCTATGATTGGCTAATGCCAGATCACATGGGCAGAGGTTGGAAATCACGTGAACAGCCGTGGTGCAGCCGTTAGAAATACGAACCGTACACCGAGCACATGATCTAAGTCACAGTGACCCACCGAGCACATGATCTAAGTCACAGTGACCCACCGAGCACATGATCTAAATCACAGTGACCCACCGAGCACATGATCTAAGTCACAGTGACCCACCGAGCACATGATCTAAGTCACAGTGACCCACCGAGCACATGATCTAAGTCACAGTGACCCACCGAGCACATGATCTAAGTCACAGTGACCCACCGAGCACATGATCTAAGTCACAGTGACCCACCGAGCACATGATCTAAGTCACAGTGACCCACCGAGCACATGATCTAAGTCACAGTGACCCACCGAGCACATGATCTAAGTCAGTGACCCACCGAGCACATGATCTAAGTCACAGTGACCCACCGAGCACATGATCTAAGTCACAGTGACCCACCGAGCACATGATCTAAGTCACAGTGACCCACCGAGCACATGATCTAAGTCACAGTGACCCACCGAGCACATGATCTAAGTCACAGTGACCCACCGAGCACATGATCTAAGTCACAGTGACCCACCGAGCACATGATCTAAGTCACAGTGACCCACCGAGCACATGATCAAAGTCACAGTGACCCACCGAGCACATGATCAAAGTCACAGTGACCCACCGAGCACATGATCTAAGTCACATGATCACTGTAGACTAATGTAAGTCACATAATCACTGTTTAAGACTTTGTCAGTCACTGTCTTCGTAGCAGTGAAATAGTGTGTGTTATTCAGGAAGGTTGGTTGTAGACTTTAATCTACGTTACGTAACTAACACAGTCTTCGTGATTTTTTTGACGTAGTGCTCAACGTCAATTCCTTAAAGGTCGATATTTTTCCTCAAATACTATTTTCTCTATTTTAAATTAGGTAGAGTTAATTTAGGGTACATTGAGGTAGATTACAGTATTCTACAAAAAAAAAATAACCACAAATAAGTAAATTATAAAAGGTGTTGATAGGTCTGGGAAGGACTTGTCACAGGAAGGTGTGCGTCGCTTGGTGCGAGGATGTGTTGGTGAGCTGAGGTGGAGACGTAAGATCATACATGTGCAACACTTGGGTATCTTTATTCGGAAACGTTATGCCTACATAGTAGGCTTCTTCAGTCGAGTACACAAGAGTTAGCAGTAGAGATGTGAAGACTTGTGTCATCAGTCCATCACCTTTGATGTTTCTACTTCCTAGAGGTAACATCCATCGTGAATTTCAGCAGTAATCATAAATTGAAGGGCAGAATCTGGCGAAACCACATTCACTCAGGAGTACACTTGCAGAAATATCCTTTTAGGACAAAGGCTGTTGTAACACTGACGACAGTCACAAGGTAACGCCACAGCTGGATGGTTGCCAGAAGTCAGTAGCAAATATTACGAGAAGAAAACAAAACACAAACTATATTAATTAATCCGGAGACTAAGACATACACAAGGTAATCACAAAATTTATTCTGTCCCAGTTAATTTGCACACTACTGTATGGTATATGTCAGCGTATTGATGTGTGTTGTGTGGCGTGTCATTGCAGTGTATTATGTATGGACCAGTAGGCCTTCTGCAGTGTTCCTCCATGATTATGTTCTTATATGTTATGTTCTTATAGTATTGTGTGTGTTATGTAGAGTGTATTATCATAGAGGTGTTACTAACAGTGTTGTCATTGCAGGTATGTTGAGGTGGCAGGTGTGGTGTGCAACACTGCGTGAAGGTATGTTCAACATGTAGTGTCTTGAGAGGAAACACTTGTTAAGTATTTTCTGCTTTAAAGATGTTGACCTTGAAGGTGTTGACCTTAAAGGTGTTGACCTTAAAGGTGTTGACCTTAAAGGTGTTGACCTTGAAGGTGTTGACCTTGAAGGTGTTGACCTTGAAGGTGTTGACCTTAAAGGTGTTGACCTTAAAGGTGTTGACCTTAAAGGTGTTGACCTTAAAGGTGTTGACCTTAAAGGTGTTGACCTTAAAGGTGTTGACCTTAAAGGTGTTGACCTTAAAGGTGTTGACCTTGAAGGTGTTGACCTTGAAGGTGTTGACCTTAAAGATGTTGACCTTGAAGGTGTTGACCTTAAAGATGTTGACCTTGAAGGTGTTGACCTTAAAGATGTTGACCTTAAAGATGTTGACCTTGAAGGTGTTGACCTTGAAGGTGTTGACCTTGAAGGTGTTGACCTTGAAGGTGTTGACCTTGAAGGTGTTGACCTTGAAGGTGTTGATCTTGAAGATGTTGATCTTGAAGATGTTGATCATGAAGGTTAGATTAAGGTCATATTTCACCTGTAGACTAACATCACCAATATTTTTTTAACTAAAATAGAACACACACACACGGACACGCGCATGTACGTACGTACGTTTTAACACAGTGGTGAATCACTGTCAGTGAGGTAGAAATCCACATGGAGACAGAAAATATAGCAGTTATTTGTGTATTTCGATCTTTGCCGATCTGCTGAAGAGGACCTCAGTCTGAGGTCTGTTATGCAAATAGCCAGAGTCAAGGATTATATTTGATGAACTTATACTAATTGCTGGAAACATATTGCAATAAGAGACCATTGTTCATTCTGTAAATGAACGAGCGGCCTCTTTATTACAATATACCGGGAATGAGCGGCCTCTTTATTACAATATACCGGGAATGAGCGGCCTCTTTATTACAATATACCGGGAGTGAGCGGCCTCTTTATTACAATATACCGGGAGTGAGCGGCCTCTTTATTACAATATACCGGGAGTGAGCGGCCTCTTTATTACAATATACCGGGAATGAGCGGCCTCTTTATTACAATATACCGGGAGTGAGCGGCCTCTTTATTACAATATACCGGGAATGAGCGGCCTCTTTATTACAATATACCGGGAATGAGCGGCCTCTTTATTACAATATACCGGGAATGAGCGGCTCTTTATTACAATATACCGGGAATGAGCGGCCTCTTTATTACAATATACCGGGAATGAGCGGCCTCTTTATTACAATATACCGGGAATGAGCGGCCTCTTTATTACAATATACCGGGAATGAGCGGCCTCTTTATTACAATATACCGGGAATGAGCGGCCTCTTTATTACAATATACCGGGAATGAGCGGCCTCTTTATTACAATATACCGGGAATGAGCGGCCTCTTTATTACAATATACCGGGAATGAGCGGCCTCTTTATTACAATATACCGGAATGAGCGGCCTCTTTATTACAATATACCGGGAATGAGCGGCCTCTTATTACAATATACCGGGAATGAGCGGCCTCTTTATTACAATATACCGGGAATGAGCGGCCTCTTTATTACAATATACCGGGAATGAGCGGCCTCTTTATTACAATATACCGGGAGTGAGCGGCCTCTTTATTACAATATACCGGGAACGAGCGGACTCTTTATTACAATATACCGGGAACGAGCGGCCTCTTTATTACAATATACCGGGAATGAGCGGCCTCTTTATTACAATATACCGGGAATGAGCGGCCTCTTTATTACAATATACCGGGAGTGAGCGGCCTCTTTATTACAATATACCGGGAGTGAGCGGCCTCTTTATTACAATATACCGGGAGTGAGCGGCCTCTTTATTACAATATACCGAATGAGCGGCCTCTTTATTACAATATACCGGGAGTGAGCGGCCTCTTTATTACAATATACCGGGAATGAGCGGCCTCTTTATTACAATATACCGGAATGAGCGGCCTCTTATTACAATATACCGGGAATGAGCGGCCTCTTTATTACAATATACCGGGAATGAGCGGCCTCTTTATTACAATATACCGGGAATGAGCGGCCTCTTTATTACAATATACCGGGAATGAGCGGCCTCTTTATTACAATATACCGGGAATGAGCGGCCTCTTTATTACAATATACCGGGAATGAGCGGCCTCTTTATTACAATATACCGGAATGAGCGGCCTCTTTATTACAATATACCGGAATGAGCGGCCTCTTTATTACAATATACCGGAATGAGCGGCCTCTTTTTACAATATACCGGGAATGAGCGCCTCTTTATTACAATATACCGGGGAAAGAGCGGCCTCTTTATTACAATATACCGGGAATGAGCGGCCTCTTTATTACAATATACCGAATGAGCGGCCTCTTTATTACAATATACCGGAATGAGCGGCCTCTTATTACAATATACCGGGAGTGAGCGGCCTCTTTATTACAATATACCGGAACGAGCGGACTCTTTATTACAATATACCGGGAACGAGCGGCCTCTTTATTACAATATACCGATGAGCGGCCTCTTTATTACAATATACCGGAATGAGCGGACTCTTTATTACAATATACCGGGAGTGAGCGCTCTTTATTACAATATACCGGGAACGAGCGGACTCTTTATTACAATATACCGGAATGAGCGGACTCTTTATTACAATATACCGGGAATGAGCGGCCTCTTATTACAATATACCGGGAATGAGCGGCCTCTTTATTACAATATACCGGGATAAATATTCCACACTGATGGAATCTCAGAAAAATCTCAGAGTTATGATGTCATGTTGAACAAGTTGAACTGTTGCATCAAGAAGGTATGGAGTTGCAAAGTTGGAGTTGCAAAGATATTGCAATGATGGAGGTGGAAGGTGTGGAGTGGAAGTGTGGAGGAAGGTGGAGGGAACTGTGGAGGCAAAGTATGGAGGTGCAAAGTATGGAGTGAAGTATGGAGGTGGAAGTATGGAGGTGGAAGGTTGTGGAATGGAGGTGGAAGGTGGAGGTGGAAGGTGTGGAGGTGGAAGGTATGGAGGTGGAAGGTATGGAGTGGAAGGATGGAGGTGGAAGGTATGGAGATGAAGTATGGAGGTGGAAGGTATGGAGATGGAAGGTATGGAGGTGGAAGGTATGGAGGTGGAAGGTATGGAGGTGGAAGGTATGGAGGTGGAAGGTATGGAGTGAAGTATGGAGGTGGAAGGTATGGAGATGGAAGGTATGGAGGTGGAAGGTATGGAGGTGGAAGGTATGGAGGTGGAAGTATGGAGGTGGAAGGTATGGAGGTGGAAGGTATGGAGTGGAAGGTATGGAGGTGGAAGTATGGAGGTGGAAGGTATGGAGGTGGAAGGTATGGAGGTGGAAGGTATGGAGGTGGAAGTATGGAGGTGGAAGGTATGGAGGTGGAAGGTATGGAGGTGGAAGGTATGGAGGTGCAAGTATGGAGGTGGAAGGTATGGAGGTGGAAGGTATGGAGGTGGAAGGTATGGAGGTGGAAGGTATGGAGTGCAAAGTATGGAGGTGGAAGGTATGGAGGTGGAAGGTATGGAGGTGAAGTATGGAGGTGGAAGGTAAAGTATGGAGGTGGAAGGTATGGAGGTGGAAGGTATGGAGGTGGAAGGTATGGAGGTGGAAAGAGTAGTGGAGGTGGAAGGTATGGAGGTGGAAGGTATGGAGGTGGAAGGTATGGAGGTGGAAGGATGGAGGTGGAAGGTATGGAGGTGGAAGATGAATGGAGTGGAAGGTATGGAGGTGGAAGGATGGAGGTGGAAGGTATGGAGGTGGAAGGTATGGAGGTGAAGTATGGGGGAAGGTGGAGTAAGTATGGAGGTGGAAAGGTGATGGAGGTGCAAAGTATGGAGGTGGAAGGTATGGAGGTGGAAAGTATGGAGGTGGAAGGTATGGAGGTGGAAGGTATGGAGGTGGAAGGTATGGAGATGGAAGGTATGGAGGTGGAAGGTATGGAGGTGGAAGGTATGGAGGTGGAAGGTATGGAGGTGCAAAGTATGGAGGTGGAAGGTATGGAGGTGGAAGGTATGGAGGTGCAAAGTATGGAGGTGGAAGGTATGGAGGTGGAAGGTATGGAGGTGGAAGGTATGGAGATGGAAGGTATGGAGGTGGAAGGTATGGAGGTGGAAGGTATGGAGATGGAAGGTATGGAGGTGGAAGGTATGGAGGTGGAAGGTATGGAGGTGGAAAGTATGGAGGTGGAAGGTATGGAGGTGGAAGGTATGGAGGTGGAAGGTATGGAGATGGAAGGTATGGAGGTGGAAGGTATGGAGGTGAAGGTATGGAGATGGAAGGTATGGAGGTGGAAGGTATGGAGGTGGAAGGTATGGAGGTGGAAGGTATGGAGATGGAAGGTATGGAGGTGGAAGGTATGGAGGTGGAAGGTATGGAGGTGGAAGGTATGGAGGTGGAAAGTATGGAGGTGGAAGGTATGGAGGTGGAAGGTATGGACATGGAAGGTATGGAGGTGGAAGGTATGGAGATGGAAGGTATGGAGGTGGAAGGTATGGAGGTGGAAGGTATGGAGGTGGAAGGTATGGAGGTGGAAGGTATGGAGGTGGAAGGTATGGAGATGGAAGGTATGGAGGTGGAAGGTATGGAGGTGGAAGGTATGGAGATGGAAGGTATGGAGGTGCAAAGTATGGAGGTGGAAGGTATGGAGGTGGAAGGTATGGAGGTGGAAGGTATGGAGGTGGAAGGTATGGAGATGGAAGGTATGGAGGTGGAAGGTATGGAGGTGGAAGGTATGGAGGTGGAAGGTATGGAGATGGAAGGTATGGAGGTGGAAGGTATGGAGATGGAAGGTATGGAGGTGGAAGGTATGGAGGTGCAAAGTATGGAGGTGGAAGGTATGGAGGTGGAAGGTATGGAGATGGAAGGTATGGAGGTGGAAGGTATGGAGGTGGAAGGTATGGAGGTGGAAGGTATGGAGGTGGAAGGTATGGAGGTGGAAGGTATGGAGGTGGAAGGTATGGAGGTGGAAGGTATGGAGGTGGAAGGTATGGAGGTGGAAGGTATGGAGGTGGAAGGTATGGAGGTGGAAGGTATGGAGGTGGAAGGTATGGAGGTGGAAGGTATGGAGGTGGAAGGTATGGAGGTGGAAGGTATGGAGGTGGAAGGTATGGAGGTGGAAGGTATGGAGGTGGAAGGTATGGAGGTGGAAGGTATGGAGGTGGAAGGTATGGAGGTGGAAGGTATGGAGGTGCAAAGTATGGAGGTGCAAGGTATGGAGGTGGAAGAAACACAATGTTTGGCGAGACTTTCTTGAAGGAGGTGAAAAGTTAATCTCAGATGTGATGTACAGACCTTTAAATCTAGACAACGACCACCGTCAACTTGTGTCCTGCGAAATTTTAAAGAATTTAAATGAAAAAAATGTTTTTTAAATGGGAGATTAAAATTTGAGCCAGAGTGATATAGAGAGCAGTTTAAGAAATCTAATCGTTTGCAACTTTATAGGGTAATCATGACTCAGGAAACCGTAATGACACGATTGCAAATAAAGCACGGTACGGGTGGGGTTCGAGGTCACGGCAAGTGAACTGTAAAACTCCAGCCCAGCGCGTAAGTCACTGGGCCAGCTGGTTATAATAAGATTCATCCAGCTAGGTATATTTATACATCATAGGAAGGTTAGGATGGGCCACCACTGTGACCACAAATGCAAGTTCAAAGTATTGACCTTTGACATGGGTGACCTTTGACATTGGGCTAACGGTTGCATCGGATGGTCACGTGAGCAGAAACGGTTATACCCTATGAACTCTCACTGAGCTTACAGTGACAGCTCGGCTACGGTACGTATGTCGTCTCGACATACCCTTATACAAACTAAAGACAACAGGCGTACGACTCTGAGCTATACAATATCAAAGTACACAACAGTTGAATCTTATACTTCACATGGATCTTATCGTGACAGAACAATCTACTTTACTATGTGATATATCATGATACAAAGGAATTAAATAACTAAATGAGCTCATTTCTAGAAAATCATGATAAAAGAGAAAGAAAATTAATATATGTTGATCGATCGAATCGTCTTCATGTGATCTACGAATTCTGAGGAAATATATTTACAAGAAGGTAGGGATTAACAGACAGGTAGATCTGGTGCACTCAAATCTATACTGTTAATTCTCAGAACTCGGAGAGAACGTGAACACACAAAAATCTTACTAGATACTGGAAATCTGATAACAAAACACATTGTCAATAACTTCAGTTCTAAACTGGATTTTCTAATTTCTATCTTTAGCTCACGACTTATGATCACTTTCCTACTGAAGGAATGAACAGGCTCGGTGGAGTGGATGGATCTCTCCCCGGCTGAAATAATTAGCTCAATAACACAAAGTATGAGCAAAGGAGAACGGCTCTCACTATCTCTTACTGCAGGTAATAATTACTCGACACACGACACTTTACTCTGCAAAGGAATTACTGTCAACTGGAAAGATCACTATCTGGAACACAAGGGACAACAACTGGCACTCTAGTGAATACACTAGCAACATAAACGGCTTTCTGCAATTGCTTTTGCATCAGCGAGAGATGCTATAACTCATTCAAGTAGTCTCACTGAGCTTAGTGACAATTGTTGTTGGCGGCACACTGGCCTACATATACATTACAGCCTGGTTGAACTTCCACCTGGTGAAAATGCTTGTCCGGTTTCCTCTTGAAGACGTTTACACTTGTCCCAGCAGTGTTTGATAGTCTGGGACCCCGGACGTTGATAAAATATTCTCTTATTTGGCTCCTGCCTTTCACTGGCTTTATTTTGCACTTCCTCTCATATCTCTTGCTCCAGTATGTTATGGCAGTGTGCAGATTTGGAACCAGGCCCACCTCCCACTTGAGGGAGGAGGGGAGGAGGTTCACCTCTCACTGAGAGAGAGGGGGTGCACCTCTCACTGAGAGAGAGGGGGTGCACCTCTCACTGAGAGAGAGGGGGTGCACCTCTCACTGAGAGGGGGTGCACCTCTCACTGAGAGGAGGGTGCACCTCTCACTGAGAGGGGTGCACATCACAGAGAGGGGTGCACCTCTCACTGAGAGAGGGGTGCACCTCTCACTGAGAGAGGGGGTGCACCTCTCACTGAGAGAGGGGTGCACCTCTCACTGAGAGGGGGTGCACCTCTCACTGAGAGAGGGGGTGCACCTCTCACTGAGAGAGGGGGTGCACCTCTCACTGAGAGAGGGTGCACCTCTCACTGAGAGAGAGGGGGTGCACCTCTCACTGAGAGGGGGTGCACCTCTCACTGAGAGGGGTGCACCTCTCACTGAGAGAGGGGGTGCACCTCTCACTGAGAGAGGGGTGCACCTCTCACTGGAGAGAGGGGGTGCACCTCTCACTGAGAGAGAGGTGCACATCTCACTGAGAGAGGGGGTGCACTCTCACTGAAGAGGTCACCTCCACGAGAGGGGTGCACCTCTCACTGAGAGAGGGGTGCACCTCTCACTGGAGAGAGGGGTGCACCTCTCACTGAGAGAGGGGGTGCACCTCTCACTGAGGGGTGCACATCTCACTGAGAGAGGGGTGCACCTCTACTGAGGAGGGTGCACACCTCACTGAGAGAGGGGGTGCACCTCTCACTGAGAGAGGGGTGCACCCTCACTGAGAGAGAGGGGTGCACTCTCACAGAGAGAGGTGCACCTCTCACGAGGGGTGCACCTCTCACTGAGAGAGGGGTGCACCTCTCACTGAGAGAGGGGTGCACCTCTCACAGAGAGAGGGGTGCACCTCTCACTGAGAGAGGGGTGCACCTCTCACTGAGAGAGGGGTGCACCTCTCACAAGAGAGGGGTGCACCTCTCACTGAGAGAGGGGTGCACATCTCACTGAGAGAGGGGTGCACCTCTCACTGAGAGAGGGGTGCACCTCTCACTGAGAGGGGTGCACCTCTCACTGAGAGAGGGTGCACCTCTACTGAGAGAGGGGTGCACTCTCACTGACAGAGAGGAGGTGCACCTCTCACTGAGAGAGGGTGCACCTCTCACTGGAGAGGGGGTGCACTCTCACTGAAGAGAGGGGTGCACCTCTCACTGAGAGAGGGTGCACCTCTCACTGAGAGAGAGGGGGTGCACCTCTCACTGAGAGAGAGGGGTGCACCTCTCACTGAGAGAGAGGGGTGCACCTCTCACTGAGAGAGAGGGGTGCACCTCTCACTGAGAGAGAGGGGGTGCACCTCTCACTGAGAGAGGGGGTGCACCTCTCACTGAGAGAGAGGGGGTGCACCTCTCACTGAGAGAGAGGGGGTGCACCTCTCACTGGAGAGGGGGTGCACCTC
>WNWK01058039.1:0-10565 GCA_009830355.1 Cherax destructor | reverse complement strand
AGTTTCAGGTTTCTGTTTCACAGTCACCTGGCAGGACACAATATGTTGCGTCAAATCCAGCACTAAGCTGCGTCACCTTCACTCGTCACATTCCTCACTCACCTTCTCCATTACCAGCAGCCTCACTTATCCTGGGAGGAACAAGCACTGCAGGAGACTGAAAACCATCAAGGCAGAGCTGGTATTAGCAGAAACTAAGAGAGGATTGACTGGTGTGTCGCTGGCCATCTTCACTCTCACCACCTGACGTCACACTATCAAAAAAAGGACCATTATTATAACCATCTTATATTTATCCATTATTAACCTATTTGACACTGCGAATTATTGTGTATAATTATTTTACCATTAGCGTGAAACACTTTTAATACGGATGTAAAATTTATTTTTTCAGAGATCCCGAGAATAAAGTTCCTATTTATTTAAGATAAATAAGTAAATTTGTTTTCGTTTAAAATTATATATATAGCATCCTCGAAGGAAGTTCCTTTATGCCTATGAAGGCTCTTGATCCAAAAGGGCTCTGGTGGCTAAAGCTCTCGCTTCACACTCATCTCAGACCACTAATAACACAACAAAAGGCAGCAGTTAGAATGATAACAAATTATCACTCCAGGCAACATACTCCACCAATATTCAAAAACCTAAACTTACTCACCATACAAGACATCCATACTTTTCACTGTGCCTATTACATACATAGAACACTCTATGCAAATATTAACCCACCACTCAAACTTCTCCTTACCAATTTTAACAGGACACATGACCATAACACTAGACACAGATCACTCCTCGATGTTCCACGTGTCCATCTAACACTATGTAAAAACTCAATGCATATAAAAGGCACGAAAATTTGGAATTCATTACCTGTCATTGCCAAAGAAACCCTACCTGTACCCCAATTCAAAACGATGCTAAAAAAAACCACCTTCTCACCCAAAGCTAATTGCTCAATATCAAACATTCCCAGCAAAATATAATAATCAAGCGTAAAATCCTGACTTATCAATTGAATGTAAAACCTTTTATGAATATTACATACTTAGCTAATTATTTCCACAACACCTACATTATAATGACCACGTAAACTAACTGCAATGCAATTAATTGTTCTAAATTGTTATCTCACTCAATTAGTTGCATTGCTACAATTAATTGTTATGTTCAACTTATCTTCAAACTTTATAACTGTGTGGAATTAAGAGATTACCTGTCTGGGCTTCACCGCCACTTACAACAAAATAATCTCCCGGGGAGTGGACCGACTAGTATAATTTTACCGCAGTTACCCCCGTTGAGGCGTGTGAGAAAACTTGCCCCACTCCTGGTCACATTTAAGGGGACCCTCCGATATTCTCACTCTAAATCCACATCTATCCTTGACCAGTTTATTAAGAATGAGTAACACCAATGGTTACGGTATTGTTAAATTTTGTGGACTGTATAGGTTGATGTCTGACTGATTGGGGAGAAGGAGGAAAGAGTACAACTTAATATCACTCACCCTTTATCCGTGCCATTGCTGTTCACTTGAAGATCCCGTCATTATCATTCCCACCGTAAACCCACATTATCCCAACATACCTACTGGCCAGACGGTTGCTAAGACAATAAGAGTACTTACAGTGGGGAAGAAACAACATTCTTGTCGCTATTCTTCGACGGATCTCGTGATCCTGCTCGGTAGATTATTCTTCCGGCAAGACGATGATGGTGGTTGTCCCGATGAGTCAAGAGAAGAGTGATCCCTTAAACTCTATTACGCCCACGAGACCGGGCGTTATTTAACGTGGTTGGTCGGGGTAGTGATTCATATCCTCTCACTATACCCCTTCATTAGAGTTTATACGCAACACTTTACACACTATTCACACGTCGGTTTAATGTCCCATTAATTTACTCTCGTTAGAAGTTAATCCATTAATAATTGTGTACGATGAACACTGATCGAATCGACGCACATTTCCGCCATCAACACCGCCATGACGGCGTCGCTCACTGTTTAACACATTATCGCTCTATTAGTATAGTTTCTTGGACTTAATGTCCCACATTATGCCCGGCGAATATTCACAACATTCACTATTGTGAAGAGAGACCCTTAACCGCGATTTGGTCATTGTAAACGCCGATTTCCATCTCCTTTATATCCAGAGCTCACCCATCGTTCACCTTCATTCGCTTATCCCACGAGAGCGACTGCCCCCTGCCCTGGGCAGGGCTTCACCCCAGATAATCTCTCAGGTATGACGAATGATCCAGATACGCTAAAGTCATACATCATCAAATTAATCAATGAAAATATGGACCAACGTAAAGCACTTCAACGACAAGATACCAGGATGACACAACTTGAAAACAAAATCCTCAGCCTTGAAGAAAAGTTTACAACAACTAGAATGACTGATTTTGGCAAAACCCTCCAAACTGTCATTAATAGTGTAGTGGTTGTAGGTTATTGAAAAGCTGAGTAACCATAACAATGTACTCTCCAAAGCCGCTCCATAACAATAACAAAACAATTATAAATGACTGAACCAAACAAACAGTATTCAATCCTCCTACTGCTCCCAATCCCTTACATTCCTCCTTTCCTAAATTACATTATATCATCCAACTTATAAATCCAACCTATCTGGAGGTTTGACAACTCTGCTGGAACGCCTGAGAATTGGAGGGTTTGCGCTGTCCTGAGGTGTCTCCGCTTCTCTCACCCGGCTGGTTCCCTTAGCAAACCTCCCAGGAGGTTCTTCCTGTATGCTAACCTGCTCTTTAAGTTTATTACCATTATTATCTGTTGTGGCCAGTTCCTCTAAACCACTCCTTACTGCTTCTGGTACTGTTGGAATCAGTGGTTACTCTCCACTCCTAAACCTTGGCATGAGCTGATCTATATGCCTTTTCCATATCATGTTACCAAACCCTCTAATTAACACTTTGTAATTCCTAACCCCTAATACCTCTACAATTTTTCCTTCTACCCAAGGGTCACCTTTCCCAAAATTCCTTGCATACACAGCATCATCAACCTTAAAATGCTTCACCACTCCTTGAAAGTCACCAGCAGGCATGTTAGACAATGAAGTGTCCTCTTTAACATGACATTTGACAGCCGATACAGGGACTTTGAAAGTCCTATGAAACATCATTTCTGCTGGTGTCTTATTAGTGGAGGAATGAACAGTTTTCCTATGGTTATATAAGAACCTACATAATCTGGTATTGAGAGATCCTTTTGTAAACTTGTGTAACCCTTCCTTCAATGTCTGTACTGCTCTCCCTGCCAGACCATTTGATGATGGATGGTATGGGGCTGGAGTAATATGTTCAATACTATTCTTACTAAAAAAATCTTCCAGTTCTTGGGATACAAAGTAAGCAGCATTATCTGACACAACTATGTCTGGTAACCCAAAATTACAAAAGGATTTCCTCAGTAACTCAGTAATCACTGTGGATGTCATAGAACTAGTGACTTGCACATCAAAGAATTTTGAAAAAGAATCCACAATTACCAAAAATATTTGCCCTCAACTGGGCCTGCATAGTCTATATGCACTCTAGACCATGGTTTCCCAGTGCTGGGCCAAGATAGGACAGGAGATGAAATTGGCTTAAAATTCTGAAAACAAATGGGACAACTCTTTGTCACTTCTGCAATATCTTGGTCCATCTTTGGCCACCAGACCCACTGCCTAGCTTCTGCTTTCATAGCATTGATACCATTATGACCTATATGCAGATGCTCCAATACCTTACATCTCAACTTTACTGGCACTACCACTCTGTTCCTATACAATAATACATCATCATGAACAGTCAGATCTGATTTGACTGAATTATAGTCAGATAAAAATACATTATTTTTACCCCAACCATATTTAACATTATTTACTACTTGGGATAATACAGCATCTATCCCAGTTTCCTCTTTGATTTTGTCAAATGATAAATGTTGGAAATCGATGGACTCGACTAATCTTATATATTCTGAAGGTGTACCTGACTCTAAGCTGTGATCTTCAATAGGTAATCTACTAAATGCATCTGCAATAACATTTTCCTTGCCAGCCTTGAATGACAACTCATAATCATACTGAGCTAATAACAGAGCCCAACGCTGAATTCTGGCATTTGCATTTACTGGAATATGTTTTCCTTTTTCAAACAACCCTAGCAATGGTTTATGATCTGTGCGAGCAACAAACTTTCTCCTAGCAAAAATATCTAAATTTCTTAACAGCATACACCAAAGCTAGACCTTCTTTATCAAGTTGAGAATAATTCTGTTCTGCTGGAGAAAGTTTCTTACTAGCAAAATACACAGGTTTTTCTTGGTCATTTACTACCTGGATTAACACACATCCAACACCCACAGAAGAAGCATCAACCTCAATTATTAATGGATGTTCTCCGTAAAATTAGTCAACAAAGCTGAACACACTAATTGTTTTTAATCCTTTGAACAGCTTCTCTTCCACTGTAGACCACTCAAATGTAGCCCCCTTTTTAACAAATCATACAGTGGTGCCAAAATTAAAGAAAAGTTCTTAATAAACTTACAATAATATGTCACCATCCCCACAAAGGACTGAACTTCCCCTACAGACGTAGGTGAAGGTAAATTCACAAGAGCCTCCACCTTCCGAGAAGAAGGTTTAATACCTTCCCCTGAAATTTCATACCCCAGATATTCAATAGATCTGGTTTTCAACACTGACTTATTCTTATTTAGTACTACATTATGCTTCTGTAAAATACTCAACACCTGCCGGAGTCTAACATCATGCTCAGCTTCTGTGGCACCACTTATTATGATATCATCTAAATAGGATGCTACCTCATCCAGTTTAACAAACAATTGGGAAATAAATTTCTGGAAAATACCAGGAGATGAGGAAATTCCAAAGGGTAATCTCTTATATTTAAAAAGGCCCCTGTGGGTATTAATTACTAACAGTTGTTGGCTCCTCTCATCTACAGGTATCTGTAAATAAGCATCCTTTAAATCTAATTTTGTAAATATTTTACCTTTACCTACTACAGATAATAATTCCTCAATCCTGGGTAAAGGATATCTTTCACAATGAATTTGCTCATTTACATATTTAAAATCCCCACAAATTCTCATAGACTTACAGTCAGCCTTCAGTACTGGCACAATAGGTACAGACCATTCACTATGCGATATAGGCTCAATAATGCCTTTCTGCACTAGTTTTTCTAATTCTTCCTCAATCATCTCTTTGTGAAAAAATGGTACTGGCCTTGCTTTCACAAACTTAGGAACAGCATCACTTTTCACATGAATTTGTGCCACGATGCTGGAGATAGGTTTACTAGAATCTACCCTAAAATTATCTAACATTTCTTCAGCACTGTCTAGTTTGTTAATTTTGGTAGATTCATCCAATCCAGCAAGGTAAATCCCTACCTTTTTTCATGAGGTCTTTCCCACACAAGTTACTATTATTGGATTTCACTACATAAAACACTTGTGACACCTCTAATTTATTATATCTTACCGGCAAAACCACCTGTCCCAGAAAGTTTATTTTCCCATTATCATATGCAGTTACCCTCCTAGAACATGGTTCAATGTGCCCCTTTACTGCCTCTACCCAGTCTTTGGATAAAGTCGAGATGGACGCCCCACTGTCAATCTCAAAGGGTACCTGTTTATTGTTAATGATAAACCCATATTTCTCTGCCTTCATGGAAAACACACTATCCTCTAAGGCATATAAGCTCATCACTTCCTCATCTGCCGAACTATCACCGCCATCCAGCACCTTAATTGACTTTGTTCTAGGATATCTCGGTGACTGCTGTGTCCTTGCTGTCCTGTTTTTTTCAATACTCGATTTTGATACAGCCTTAGGAGACACTTTTGAAAATTTCTCACTACACACTCTTCTCAAGTGGCCTTTCTTATGACACTTATTACAGAAAAAGTTTTTAAACCTACAAGTACTACTACTGTGCTGGAACCCACAATGTTTACATTTCACAGCATTAATCACTTGTACTGCAGGAGCAGAGTTCTGATCTGTAACAAATGCCTGTTCCAAGTTCAAAAGTTTGTCAAATAGTTTTGCAGACTGCACACTTTGCAAATCCAAATTTTCTGCAACTAGGTGAGGAAAATGTACTTCATCCACCACCGCCATAAACAACTGGTCCCTCACTCTGAGGTCAAATTGTCCCCCAAAGGTACAGTTCACAGCCAACGCTTTTAAATCTGTATATAATTCATGCAAGGACTCACCCTGTCGTTTCTTCCTCTGCTGAAAAGCCAACAAACTGCGGTGGTAGGCTGGTTTCACTGCATAATAACTTTTCAGTGCCACGACCAAGTCGTCGTAACGCTTCGTGTGTGGTAAATCTGGTGCACACACATTACCTAAAACACTGTAAGTTTCTGATCCCAGGGACACTAGCAAGAAATTCCTCTTGTTATCTTGCTCTTTAATTCCTAAGTGAGCGAAATTGGCTTCCAACAAGCTTAGCCAGAGTTCCAAAGAAATCTTACATGGGTCGAAAGGTTCCAACCTTCCTTGTGCTGCCATGCTGCCACTTGTTGCTGCTTTATCACCGTTCTGCTGCAATGTCCTCGGCTGGCAATATCCCTACTACTTCAGGCCACATTGGCCCACTATCCTTGGCTCTGATGATCCCATCCTCGTCGCCACTGTAGTGGTTGTAGGTTATTGAAAAGCTGAGTAACCATAACAATGTACTCTCCAAAGCCGCTCCATAACAACAGCAACAATAACAAAACAATTATAAATGACTGAACCAAACAAACAGTATTCAATCCTCCTACTGCTCCCAATCCCTTACAAATAGCCACACTGAACAGATAACATCTATAAACACAAAGGTTGAGGAAGCAGTAAAGGAGTGGAAGAACAGCATGGATAACCAGTTTAATGACTACCTTGCACTTGCACTACAAGAGGACAAAACCGAGCAAGATAAGTTATCAGACGCAGTAATAGTGAACAGTCCATTCTTTCCCAGTGATATGACCCAAGCAAACAGTAAAGACATTACTTTACAGATCATCAAAGATCAAATGAACGTAAATGTACCAGTGACAGATATAAAAGCACGATTACTAGGTTCCCATGGTAGAAAAAGTGTTATGCTTAGATTCACCACACATGACGGGAAAACAGATCTAATTAGATCATCTATTAAAGCCAGGAAACAAGTATTCATTAATGAGTGTCTGACCAAAAAACGTCAGATCCTCTGGTATAGAATCAGAAGACTTAAGCGAGAGAATAATGATAAAATCCACCAATGTTTCACTCGGGATGGAAAAATTCTAGTGAAAAAAACAAATGTAGGTCAGTTGTATACTATCACAACTGAGACTGAACTATCAAGATTCCTTAGGGATGCAAATATAACAGAGACTGTATAAACACAATGTCCAATACCAAACCCCTACGTATAGTGTAGTGTATGTTTTGCCCATCTACCTCATTTAAGTATTTGTCTATCCTCTGATGAATATTTTTGACAAATAGTTTTAATTTTATTTTTAAATACATACAATTTTTACTTATGCCCATTTTTCAACCCACATACCTATATATTTTTATCAGCTTACTTGCTTAGAATTTATAAGTACTATTAATCACCTTATTTGCTAAAAATTGTACTTATCTTTTAATATTTTTAATACAAATAAATTTTACTTTTGTACACTTTTATACACTTTAGCACTTATCTCTTTTAATAATTAACTTTGATTTTCATTATATTGCCTTTAATAAATTCTATAATCACAACTAGTGCAATACTGAATCTTAATATTTGTTCCATTATAACTTAATACTAATCATAGTAACTTTCCAACCAGTTCTATTAGCTAGTTAAATAATAAATCAATTACACTGTAAAGGTATATCCTAAACCTCTGTGACTTCTATTCAAAAGTCTGTTAATCCAATTAGCTAGAAAAATCAATTGATCAGATATCATATCTTTAAGTCTATCATTATTCATTGTTCTTAATCTTTTTAGAATCACACTCATATATAAACTTTTGTTTAATTAATTAACTTACTCAGGTGCTAACTCAGGTGCTATAGTTTTAGATTCTTATTAGCTGTAAATTTACTACCTTAGCTCATTCTTTTCATTTTTGTAAACATATTCAACGTACTAACTCACGTGCCAAGAAATCCTTTTGCATTGTCCTATTCTTAGGTCTACTTGTTCTAATTTTAAGTTTAATTATAGAATCACACTAAATCTTATGATTCCAAACATTGATCCTGAAATCAACCTTCTATTAAATGTCTTACATGAACCTAACAACAACTGTCATTACTACACAGCAGAACAGGCTAAAACACTACTCAAATCCAACAATAACATAACTATCTTTAATTACAATGTCAGATCTTTAAGCAAACATTTTGATGACCTCACTGCATTATTAAACTCACTTCAGGCCAGTATGTCCATCATTGCTCTCACTGAAACATGGTTAAAGCCTCATACTACAGATATCTATGGCATTCCTGGTTACACAGCCATACACAATTGTCGGCCAGACCAACAAGGAGGTGGCACAGCTATGTTCTACTCAGACCAGCTTGAATGTATTAACAATACTTGCACAAGAGATGAACATGGAGAATATATAATAGCTAAATTTAAATCCAAATATCTACAAAAACCTCTTACAGTTATAAACATCTATAGATTACTGTAGTGATACCGCTCTTGTGGGGAGCCGCAGCAGGACACAATACTGCACCACCTCAGGGGCCCCTTACAATAACAACAAACAGTACAGCGATCGCCAAGCATGGCGTGTGGTCTCTCTTACACAGATACATTCGTGATGCAGATTACATGGTAAGCTTAAATATGTCGCCAGTAGCTATAGCTTTTCTGAGGACATATGCACCTTACATCACCTGTTGTGAAGGTTGTCGCCAATCTTCTCAGGAAAAGTATAATAGAAAAAGACTAATAACAAGAAAAATAAACACTTTATTTTAATAGAATGAAATTTAAATAATAAAAACTTAAATATGATTATAATAATCCTATATTAAAGAAAATGAAAAATGAAAACAAAAATATATATGATTCAAAGCTAAATATTTGCAGCTGTGGACGTTATCACTGAAGCAATGAATCTCAAGAGAGAACTCCGTGGTGGTGGTGGTGGTGGTGGTGGTAGTAGTGTTGTTGTTGTTGTTGTTGTTGTTGTTGCCTCTCGTTTTACCACAAATCCGACAGTCTTCCAAAACTGTTACAATGTCACATATGATGTAAGGGACTCAGTTGAAAGTTGTCCCTAGTGACGTCCAGTTGCCTGATGTTTCTTTTGTCCTGGTTAAACCTGGTGGTGATTCAGAAATAGTGATCGTTGCTCTGTTTCTCAATTGTTGAGTACGCCGGCCACCCACTCAGCCTTGAATCCGATGATCCGAGCGGACACAGAGGACTGTGAAGGAAACCACAATAATTACTCACCACTCTAGCATTAATTTACATAGTAGGCATAAGGCCCTTAAAAAGAAATGGTGAACTGAAATAATTTACTCTACCAAACCAAGGCAGGACAAAGCAGAAATGAAAGGTTTTAAACATGAGTGAAGCTCCAAAAATAATTAGAGTGAAGCTCTTACACATATAATAATGAAGATACGAGAAGTACTTACAGTGGGATCGAGCGTCGTCAGTCAAGTGATTTCAACCGGCATCCGAAGCCTAGCATTACACCTCTCACCGGGTGAAAAAGGGGGGTATAGCAGCAGCGAGACACTCACCCCACCTTAACCAGCAAACTATCACTCAACCATCACTCTACATACCTTCGCACTTTCATCACTCCTATCTATGGACTTTTTCCCTCACACTCCCCCATACCAAGACTGCTAGTCAAGGAATAGAAGTAGAAATTATGAGGTAAAAGTCCCAAAAATGAAAGTCGCATAAGTACAAATATTCTACTGACTGTCACGACTTAACCAGTCAGAGAAATAATTAGATGAACCATTGATATACACAATATGAAACTTAAAAGCCTGGAGTGCCAATGTCCACCTCAAGAGGCGACTGTTGGTTCCCTTAAAAGTTTCTAGGTATACCAATGGTTTATGATCTGTTTCTAGACTGAATTCTTTCCCCAGTAAATAGTATTCAAGTTAGGGGTATCTCGTTTCCGGTGGAGGGAATTTATAGGCTCAGAAATACCGGAAGCAGGATCGTGGGTATGAGGTGTAGTAAGCCATTGACACCTGTTGCACGACCCATACTTCTTGATACCTGCGAGTACATATGTGGCCAGAAATACGTATGCCTGATTTTATGCCACATCTTACGATGGGCCCAGTGTTCGGTCACTGGCAGGTCATGAGCCATTTGGAGAATTGACTCGGGCATTGGTCGGGAATGACTAGGAGGAATAATCTACTGTAAGAGAATTTGGTTTCAACACAGATTTATACAAGATCCGTCACGATATTCAAACTTATGTGACGAGTATCTTCCTTGGATAACTGTATTATTTACAGCATGACTAT
>WNWK01058037.1:0-10565 GCA_009830355.1 Cherax destructor | reverse complement strand
ATGCATGAAAATTTTTTTCAATTCCAACAATAAAAAAATGGCATTTGAAAGAAGGTGACCCAAATTTGAACTTGTTTTTCTGTAGACTTTAGAGCAGGGGAAAACATAGCCAACCATCTTGAACTTGAATAGAAACTTGCACACTTTTGGGGGGGGAAATTTTTTGACGATGTGGCGCCAGACATGAACATTGTCTGGGAAGCAGAAAATTTATTAAAACATTCAGTTGCTATTCCTGGATCTGAAAGACAACCTCCAGTAGTACATATAATCGGGAAGTCTTACCATATGGTCACCCATTGTCTCATTAGACATCCCCCAAACTGATCCATTCCCATTGGGTGGGCCCCCCAACCACCACAGCACAACCAACAAGAGTTACATTAGAAAACGGGGGTTACAGAATTTTTTTCCCCCATCTAGGATAGATCGGGAAAAAGGGAAAAATTTTACCACTATAGAGGACAAAAGAAAAGTGAAGTAGGGTTGAAGATTTAGACTGGATCGGGAAAAAGGGGGAAGTAGAGGCCCAATTTTACTGTATCAAGATAATGTATAATATTGAGAAATTTTACTTTTTTAGTCAGGTTGAATGCATCTCCAATTATAACAGGGGATTCTTGACAAATAAGACATGTGCAACACCGGGGCCCCCTTTTAATTAAAAAGGAAATTTTTCAAACCAGGGGTTTTATCAATTCAATACAAAGGTGATTTGAGGGTTTTGGGAAAGGGGGAGCATTTTTAGAAGATGGGGGGTTTTATTTTTTCAGCCAGGAGGAAGGTGTTCACTCCCGTAGTTCATCTGACTACATTAAGATTACAGTGGTGAACACCATCTAGGCTAAAGGGGCTGATTACCTCATTTTCTACTGTCTCCAGTTTCAAAGCCTTCAAGTTAGTAGAGGGGGGGCGGGGGGTACAGTGGCCCCCCCAGTATCGTAATTAATCCGGGTTTCCGGGGGCTAGTATTAACACAAAGAAAATTAACCCTTTTTTCCCCTAAGAAATATTGTAAATACAATTAACCGTTCCACAAAAATATTCACTAAAAATTTTAAAAAAAAATTTTTTTTTTTTTTTTTTTTTTTTAAAAATGGCCGCCCCCCCACCGAGGCAGGGTGACCCAAAAGAAAGAAAATCCAAAAAAAAAAAAAATTTCATCACTTCAACACTTTCACCACACTAAATTTCACTGTTTTTTCAGAGGAGTGATAGCACCCGAGAAAAGTCCCTCCCAGCTGTCACTATCTCAGACCCCCCTTTTTAAAGTGCAGGCATTTCCCTTCCTTTTCCAGACTAAGTCCAACAAAATTTCTTTTAAATTTTCCCCGGGAACCCCCTTTTTACAAAATGTTCCCCCGCTCACACCCCCCAACAAAAATCCCATGTCCCAAAACCATTCGTTCCCCTTCACTCCTATCTAACACCCACACATGCTTGCTAAGTCCAAGCCCCCCGCCCAAAAACCCCCCTTTTTTCCCCTTCCTCCAACCTTTTCTAGACGACCCCTACCCCGCCCTTCCCTTTCCCCCAGTTTTATACGTTTCCCCAAATCATTCTATTTTTATCCATTTTAAATGCCCAAAAAACCCCCTCAAAAACCCCCCTTCACCCCCTCTGACAAATACTTTTAGTAACTCCCACCTTCCCCCTTTTTTCCCCTTTCCCCAATTTTTTTGCAAAAAATTTTCCCCACACATTGCCCTTAGACGGGGCATCTCCACTGCCTCCAGCCCCCCCCTCGCTGGCATTTGCAACCCATGTTTTCACACCCATATAAGAGTGTTGGTACCACATACTTTCAAAATTTTCCCCTTTTTTTTCCCCCATGGATAACGTTTTTTCTCCAAGATACCTCAACGCACCACTCGCTTTTTTCCTTCATCAATTCTATGGTTAACCTCATCCTTAAAAAACCCCTCCGCTGACACGCCCCCCCAAAAATCTGAAAAAATTTACTTTTCCCCATAACCCCCCTCCCCAAATTTTATACCCAAATTTTTTTTTTTTAAAATTTTTATCCCCCTCACCTTATTTCCCATGTTCACTTTTAACTTTCTCCCTTTTTAAAACCCCCCCCAAAATCCCCCAAAAACCCTTTTTCAACTTTTCAGAATCTCCCATAAGACAGTATCATCAGCAAAAGTAATTGGGCAACCCCCCTTTTTTCATTTAATTTCCAAAATTTAAAACCCACCCCCCCCTAACACCCTAGCATTTTTCTTTTTACAACCCCATCTATAAATATTTTTAAAAAACCAGGGGCATTAAAATCCCTGTCTAAGACCTATTTGGGGAAAAACCCCCTTTTTCCCACACCCCCCAACCCCCTGAGCCCACTATCCCATAAAATTTTCAGCCTTCAGTAACTTAACCCCATTCCATACATTTTCAACATTTCCACATTCCCCCCTATCCACTTATCAATGCCTTTTCTAAACCCAAAATGCAAAAAAAACTTCTCCCCTTTATCTAAATACTGTTCACAATATGTTCACTGTAAACACTTGATCTACACATCCCCTCCCCAAATTCAAAAGCCTCCTTGCTCATCTGCAATCCTATTTTTGTCCCCCCTTTTAAATTTTTTTCAAAACCCTGTTTTTAATTTTTCCCTTTATACTGTAAATTTTTTCCCCCCATAATTTTTAATTTTTTTTATCCCCCTTCCCTTTTTTTTAAAAAGGGGAATTTATACATGCTCGCCAATCCCTGGGCCCTTTCCCCCTTTTACATTTATTAAAAAAAAAACCAACCACTCCAGCACTATACCCCCCCTGTTTTTAAATTTTTTTGGTCATGATTCCGTCAATTCCAGTTTTTTTTACCCCATTTATTTTTGTTAATGCCCTCACGCACCCCCCCCAATTTCACACCCCCCCCCACTCCTAAACATTTTCCCCCCCTGTCCAGTACATGAAATTATCCCCCTCCCTTTTTCATCTTTTTAAAAAAAAGTTCAAAAATTTTCCCCCCCCATTACCCAAAATTCCCGGTTTTTCACTAACCCCTACTCTGTTTTTAACTGAAAAACCTTTCCGCTCTAGGCTTTTTTTCCTTGTTTATCTCATCCCAAAATTTTTTTTTTGTTGAAGAGTTGCAGGCATCTGGAAGGTAGAGTTGCTGATAGGGGGGGGAGTTAGGGGTTTGGGAAAGGGGGAAACCCCCAAAAAAGACTTCAGGTAACAAGCCCCTGGGGCTTCCTTTTTTCTTTTAATGCCACTGGGGCCAGTTGAGAGTCCCCAAAAACCCCCGCCTGGGGGTAACCCCAGACCCCCTTTTTCCCCCCCCCTTTAACACTTTCCTGAAGTGCGACAGGGTTTTTTCACAAGGGGTGGGACAGAAGGCTCATTTCAGCTTGCTGAGGGTGGTTTTTTTAAAAAAGTCTGCAACTCATTCCATTTTTTCAATCTCCGCCCCTGGGGAAAAAGGCACCCCTCCTGTCCCCACCCTCCCCCTTTTTAAGCAATAACCTCAGCTGTTCTGTTGTTTTTCCAGATGAAGCTTTTTGCAGTTTCAGTTGTTAGTTTTCCCCGGGGGCCCCCCCAATTTTTCCACATTCACCCCCTCCCCTTTCCAAAACCCCCGGTTGTTCCCCAATGCCACAAAGAGACAAACAGGAAATGGCCCGGGTCGGGAGGGGTAGCCTAAATCCTTCAAAACCCCCCGTTTGGGAAAAAACCTGGCCACAATGGTCTCCAAAAGTTCAAAGTCCTGGGCCCCCTCCCAAGCCTTACCTATAAAAAAATGCATTGGGACAATGTTGAAGTGATTTTTTCCCGAACTCTCTTGGGGGAACTCAGTGTCCAGGTCATTTAAAGCATTTTTTAAACAGTGCTTTGGTACAGTTTCTTGAAGTTGGAAATGACCTGTGGTCCATGGGCTGGAAGGGAGGGGTGTTAGGAGGCGAACTTCACTTGATGAAATTAAACTTTACAAACACTCTTAAGTTGTGGGGTGAGCAGGAGCATTGTCCAGTATCGGGAGGCACTTGAGGGCAATTTTTTTTCCAAGAGGTTTTTTTTCCCCGAGGGCCAAACACCCAGTCACCCATTCCTTAAAAATTTCCCCCGTAGTGACCCATGGCTTGGTGTTATTTCCCCAAAAGCACACACAAATTATTTTTGTCAACACTGTGATTCTTGAAGGGTCGGGTTTTTTAAAGTGATAAAATTTAAAGGCTTCATTTTAAAAAACCCCCACAGCATTAGAAAAAAAATGAGAGTTAGCCTGTTTTCATGGGGTTTGTGTCCTGGTTGCCTTTTCCTCCTGAGAAGTAGGCCCTTTTTGGGGGCATTTTCTTCCAAAACAGGCCGGGTTTCATCAAAAAGTTAAACACTTTTTGGGGGGGGAATTTTTCCCACCCCTACAACCCCTGGAATTATGCAAAAAATTTTTTAGCTGCATGTTTGTCTGAGTGGGCCCTCACCATGCCTCACAACACTGTGAAGCTACTACTTTTTTAAACCTGTCAAACCAGCCTTTTTGGCTTTAAATCACTTGTTCCCCCGGGGTTTCAGGCATTGTCTTGACAAGATCTGCGACAACTTTTTCCCTTTTTACAAATTATCGCCATGGAAATACTATTACCCGCTCTCTGTTTTTCATGGATCCAACCAACAACAACTTCTCAACCTCATCCACTGTTTTCGATCTTTTTTTCGTTAACATATCAACCCCTTTTTTCAACATTAGTTTCCCTTTGGGATCTCTTTTTTTTCCCGGGTAGATTTTTGATAGTAGAAGGGGTTTGTTTTACATCCGGCAAGATCACTAGACGACCCCAACTCTCATATTTTTCTATAACCTTTTTTCAGTTCGATGGTGTTCCTTTTTTTTTTACCACGGGGGCCCAACGGAAGCTTTTTTTGGGCCCATGGTGATTATTTCCCGTGACAATCACAAAAACACCAAAAAAACACCAAATGTAGTGTGAATGTTTGAAAGAGCCCCGGGGGAATGTTCTTCAATGGTAAACAACGCCACTGGCGGGGGCCCTGGTTCCCCCGCAGGCGCGGAGCAGGCAGACAGGTCTAATACGTTACAAACACGAGCAGTTTTACGACCCTAAAAACTTACAAACCCCATGTTTACAAGTAAGAACCTACGAAACCGGGGTCCACTGTATTGGGGGATGGTGTGAATATTTTGAGGAACTTTTAAATGTCTATAAAAAAAGGGGGGCGGTAATTTTTGTGGGGGCCCGGGAGGTACAAATGTTAGGGGGAAGAAGAGCAGGAGGGAGTGGGGGGGGGGTGCGTGAGGCATTACGTAGAATAAAAGGGGGGGAAAACAGGGGAACTGATGGGATCATGACAGAAATGTTAAAAGCAGGGGGCATATAGTGCTGAGTGGTTGGTATTTTTTTAAAAAAATTTTATGAAAGAGGGGGGTACCTGGGGTTGGCAGGAGCTTTTTAGTTCCATAAAAAGGGGAAAGGGGGGTAAAAGAGAGTGAAAAAAATTTTAGGGGAAAAAATGAGTATACCAGGTAAAGTGTAGGCATTTTTATTGAAAGAATTAGAGGAAGACAGAGAGTAGGATTGAGATGAGCAAGGAGGCTTTAGAGGGGGGGGGGGATGTGTAGACGGTTTACAGTGAAGCATATAGGAACAGTATTTAGATAAAGGTAGAGAATTTTTTTTGCATTTATGGATTTAAAAAAAGGGATAGGGATAGAGTGGATAGGGGGGCAATGTGGAAAAAGTTGCAAGTGATGGAATAGGTATTAAGTTACTGAAGGCTGTAAAGAGTTTTTATGAGGATATGAGGCTCAGGTTAGGGTGTAGGGGAGAGAAGATTACTTCCCGGAAAAAAGGGCTTAGACACGGATGTAATTTCCATGGTTGTTTAATATATTTATAGCTGGGGGGTTTTTAAAAAAAATAAATGCTAGGGTGTTAAAAGGGGGGGGGTTAAATTATGGAGAATTAAAAGCAAAAAAGGGGTTGACACATTTTGTGATGATACTGTGCTTATGGGAGATTCTAAAGAAAAGTTGCAAAGGTTTGGGGGATGAGTTTGGGAGTGTGTGTGGAGAAAGTTGAAAGGAACATAGATAAGAGTAAGGTGATGAGGGTATCAAACATTTAAATAAAGAATAATTGGGGGTCACATTGGGGAGAGGGATTATGGAAGAAGAAATGTTTTCGGATATTTGGGAGTTTACGGTTTTGGGTGGGTTTAGGGGAAAGGGGGGGGGTTAACCATAGAATTGATGAAGGAAAAAAAAGGGGGGGGTATTGAGGTATCTTGGGGCAAAAAAAATTTTCCATGGAGGCAAAGAAGGGGAAAGTACGAAAATAGTGGTACCAACACTCCCCCTGTGGGGGGAAGCATGGGTTGCAAATGCTGCAGCGAAAGGGGGGGGGAGGCAGGATGTCCTGCCAAGGGCAATGTGTGGGGGGGAAAATTATGCAGAAAATTCGGAATGGGAAAATTTAGAGAAGGGGGGGACTAAAAGTATTTGTCGGGGGTAAGGGGGATGTTGAGGTGGTTTTGGGCATTTAGAGAGAATGGATCAAAGTAGAATACTTTTGGGGAGCGTATAAATCTGTAGGGGAAGGAAGGGGGGTGGGGGCGTCCTAGAAAAGGTTGGAGGGGGGGGGAAAATTTTGTGGGGGGGGCTTGGGCTTTCCCGCAAGCATGTGAGCGTGGTTTAAAGGAGTGAATGGAGACGAATGGTTTTTACCTACGGCTTTTGGGGGCGTGAGCAGGGAACTTTTTTTTGGGAAAGGTTTTGGGAAACCAGTTAATTTTTTTGTTGGACTTGAGTCCGGGGGAAGGGGGAAATACAGGGCCTGCACTTTAAAGGGGGGGGCCCCGGGGAAAAAGGGCAGCTGGGAGGACTATTCTGCCTTTGTATCTGAGCCCCTCTGAAAGATGTTAATGAATGTGGTAAAAAGGGGAATGATGATAAAAATTTTCGTTTTTTGGGGGTTTTCTTTTTTTTTGGGCACCCTGCCTTGGGGGGGGACGGCCACTTGTTGAAAAAAAAAAATAAAGATAAGTTATAAAGCCCCCAAAATTTTTAAACCCCTAAATGCTCATGCACAAATTCCATAGGAGAAAAGGGTAGATGAGTGAATGATACAGTAAGGAGAGCAGATTGTGGAACATATTGTATCTTTTGATATTCCCCTGTTTTAGAGATTTTCTTGGGAAAATTTGGGTTTTATATGTGTCTGGAATTTGAGGCTACTGTCAAGGTGGATTCCGGGGGAAATTTTTGCTTTGGAGTCTTGTGATGTGTGAACCGTTTGGGTTATTTTAAATGCAACATTTTGTAGCTCTGTTTCCAAACTGAATGAAATAGGTTTTGTCCCGTATTGAGAGTAAGTTTTTTTAGTCATCATCCATAGATATTTTCTGCAATTGTATTAAAAAGTGTTGGCCATTATGACGGGGGTTTTGGGGGAGAAAGACTTTGTAGTGTCATCTGCAAATATTGGTTTGAGTAGTTGTACACATTGGGAGGTCATTAGAATGAGGACCCCTTTCCGAAGAACCCCGACTGTATTGGGGGAAAAGTTAGCCCCTTTTTTTTTAAAACATCGGCTGACCCCACCAAGGCGGGGGTCCCCGGGGGAAAATTTTTTCATCATTCACTCCATCACTGTCTTGCCAGAGGGGGTGTTTTACACTACAGTTATAAACGCAACATTAACACCCCCCCCCATTTGTGTACACATATTACCTTCTGTTTTTAAGGTATGATTTGGGGGAAGTTGAGGGACCCCCCCTTTTTACCATAGTGTGTTAATTTAATGTGCAGCAAATCATGACGACTGTATCAAAAGCTTGACGTAAATCAATGAAGATTCCCAGGGGGACTTCTTTTTTCCCTCGAGAGGGGTTATTTGTTCTAGCATGTATAATAGCATCATTTGTGCTTTTTTAGTCCTGAATCCAAACTGACAGGGGTTGAGTATTTGTGGGAGACGAGATAGAAATAAAATCTGCCTATAAATTTAAATTTTTTCAAAGATTTTAGAGAGCAGAAGTAAGTTGGGATTTTGGGTCTATAGTTATTAAAGGGGCGGGATCTCCTCCTTTGTGGATGGGGGCCCCCTCGCTATTTTAAGAATTGATGGGAAGGGGGGAGGCTTGGGGGATTTGTTGAAGAGTGTTGCAAAATTTTGGTGATAGTATTTGAGAAGCTTTTTTTTTTAAAAGGGGTTGATGATGAGTGAGAGTTCTGTTGGGTTTTTTGGGAGCTAAAGGTATTCGGAGATCCCCGAGGGGGTTTTAAAAGAGGGGTGTTTGAGCTGATCTATTCCTAGATTTTTTTCCTATGGTGGAGAAGCAGAGTCTTTTTGCTGTTTGTTGGTGGGAGCCGGGTTCATCTGATTTGTAAATTTGATTGTTTTATTTTGGATATCTTTAGTTCCTAGAATTTCAGGGGGGGTTTTCCAGGTCTTTTCATATCCCCTTTTTTTGTTATGTAATCTTTTTTTATAACTACAATTTTTTTGCCCTTTTTTATCAGGCTGATAAGGATTGACAAGTAACGTTTAGAATGGTCTTTTGGGGTTTTTTGACCCATTCTGTACTGTTTTTTTTTTCTAGGGGGTTTGTGTTAAAGGATTTAATTTCAGGGTTTTTTGGGGGGGACTTTCGGGAGCCCGGGGGATTGACGACTAGACGCCTAAACTAGCCCTCAAACAAGCAGAAAAAGGCTTTTGGGGCCCAGGGGGATAGAAGGGGGCCCGCGGCTTTTGGGAAAAAAATTCCTGCACCAAAAGGGATAATGAGGAAAAAAAGTGACTGTTTTTTTGTTTAAAACACCCCCTTTGCAGTCTTTTTTCGTATGGTATTTATGCTTGTATTTCTCGCTTAGTCTCTTTTTTTAGAATAGATGATATATTAAAAAATAGAATTTTTGACTGGTTTCACGATGACATGAAAGTGGACCATGGGTTTTTTCCCCCCAAAAATTTTAGAATGCTGCTCAAGTGCCATTAACCCAAAGAATTTATTTTCCCTTTAAAAAATAATGTCAGTAGGGGGGTCTATTTTCAGCCCCCCCAAAAAACACTTGCAAAAGCACTTAAAAAAAAAACACTTAAAAAAACCATTTTGGGGGGATGACCAAAAACCCAGGACCACTGTCCCTTTTAAACTGAGCGCAATGTAGCAAAATTTTAATTTTTGGGCCCAAAATTTTAAGAGTAAACAAATCACACCATCCCAATACACATCAACGGAGAGTCTAATATTTTTCACAAGTGCGCGGGTTTTTTTTACCATTTTTACAATGATGCAGTTGATACATAACAGTAAATCTTTTTTATTTTTTGTGAGAATAAAAATTCAAAATGGAAAGCAAAAGTAATGTAAGGGGGGCCGAGACGGACTAAGAACAGAGAAGATGTTATTTAGTGCCAGGAATGTCTCCCCTTTTTTTTATGGCCCCATTTTTTTAAATTGGCATTTTTTGGGGAAAATTTTTGGAAATTTCCCAAAATTTCCATTTTCTGACCACTTTTTTGGGGGTTAAAATTTTGGGGGAAGGGGGGGTTTTTTTTACTCAATCGATGAAGAAATGGAGTTCTAGCGAAATAGCTATAATTTTAGTAGACTGATACATTGGAATTTACCAAAATAGGGCTCCAAAAAAGGGGGGAAAGCGATGCGTAAATGTCATGGATACCCTAACTTCGTGGGAAAACATAATTCCTTGTTTTCGATCAAATTTTTAAAAATTTTTTTTGGGGGTTTTGATCGGAAAAAAATTTTCTCTATTTCATAAGAAATAATAATTTTTTTTTTTTAAAATTTGTGGACCCTGATAACGAGTTTCAGAGAGACCCTTGGACCCCCAAAAAGGATGTTGGGGGGTTTGCCAGGACTATTTGTTTTTTCTGTGATCTGTTTAGTTTTTTTTTGGCAATGCTTGTTATAGATGTAGTTTTTTTTTTTTTTTTTTTTTTAAAAAATTAATACATTCATCAATCCAAATGTTTCTATCTCTTTTGCCAGTCACTGGGTTTAAACATAGCTGTTATAAAGTTATTAACAGCTGTCTCGTTTTGTATCTTAAGGAACTTTAGTAGTGTCTTTTGGGGGGGTTTACCTAGGTTGGATGAGAAAGGTAGGGGGGGGGGTCTGTGGTGTTGTCTGTGATTATGCCTGATTTTTTTAAAGGGGGTATGGTGTTAGTCCAGATGTGGTCTATTGGAGATACAGTGGCCCCCCGAGAACGGGAAAATTTTTTTCCCCGAAGCCTGCTCAGGTGCCATTTCGCCTTTACCCCCTTAAGGGGAAAAAAGTCACATAGGTTAGTCTATTTCAGGCCCCCAAAAAAAACTTTTCCCCCAAACACTTAAATATTATACTTACATAATTGTATGATTTCTGGGGTGTTCTTTCCCGGGGGCCACTGTATATACACATATAGAAAACTACAAACCCTTAAAATTCTGCAGTTGTGGAACTTTTGCATTTTTATGGGTAGGTTTAGACAGCAACCACCCCCGGGGGGACTACGCCCCGCCAGGTGACGTGAAACAGAAAAACCCCCAAAATGTTTTTTCATGAGGTAGGATTGCTGGGCTTTTTTTT
>WNWK01058036.1:0-10565 GCA_009830355.1 Cherax destructor | reverse complement strand
TGATTGCATTTTCCTGGACTGTAGGAAGGCCTCGACACAGTTCCTCACATGAGATTAGTAAAGAAGTTGGAAGAACAAGCATGTATAACAGGAAGGGCACTGTAATGGATTAGGAATACCTCACATGGAGGCAACAACGGGTCATGGTGCGTGATGAGGTATCACAGTGGGCGCTCGACGAGCGGTTACCGCAGGGGTCAGTCCTAGGACCAGTGTTATTCTTGGTATATGTAAATGACATGACGGACGGGATAGACTCGAAGTGTTCTGTTCGCAGATGATGTGAAATTAATGAGGAGAATCACATCGGAAGAGGACCAAGCAGGTCTTCAAACAGACCTGCACAATCTTGACATCTGGTCTAGCAACTGGCTTCTCGAATTCAATCCCCCCAAAAATGCAAAGTCATGAAGATCGGAGAAGGTCAAAGAAGACCGCTGACAGAGTACAGGCTAGGCGGACAAAGGCTACAAACCTCGGCAAAGGAGAAAGACCTTGCGGTGAGTATAACGCCAAGCACGTCTCTGGAGGTACACATCAACCAGATAACTGCGGCAGCATATGGGCGACTGGCAAACCTAAGATTAGCGTTCCGTTACCTTAACAAGGAATCGTTCAAGACACTGTACACTGTGTACGTCAGGCTCATACTAGAATATGCAGCACCAGTCTGGACCCCATACCTGGTCAAGCACGTAAAGAAACTAGAGAAAGTGCAAAGGTTTGCGACAAGGTTAGTTCCACAACTCAGGGGACTGTCCTATGAAGAAAGGTTGAGGGAAATAGGACTAACAACACTGGAGGAAAGAAGGGTCAGAGGAGACATGATAACGACATACAAAATACTGCGGGGAATCGACAAGGTAGACAGTGACAAGGGGACACAACTGGAAGCTGAAGACTCAGATGAGTCAAAGGGATGTTAGGAAGCATTTCTTCAGCCATAGAGTAGTCAGGAAGTGGAAAGTCTAGAGAAAGATATAGTGGAGGCAGGAACCATACATAGTTTTAAGACAAGGTATGATAAAGCTCATGGAGCAGAGAGATCAGAGACCCAGTAACGTACAGCGAAGAGGCGGGGCCAGAAGCTGAGTCTCGACCCTGCAACCACAATTAGGTGAGTACATAAGTGAGTAACACACACACACAGATGAGGACCAGGCAGGACTTCAAAGAGATCTGGACATGCTGGACACCTGGTCCAGCAACTGGCTCCTCGAATTTAATCCCGCCAAATGCAAAGTCATGAAGATAGGGGAGGGGCAAAGAAGACCGCAGACAGAGTATAGGCTAGGTGGACAAAGACTGCAAACCTCGCTAAAGGAGAAAGACCTTGGGGTCAGTATAACACCAATCACACACATCAACCAGATAACTGCGGCAGCATATGGGCGACTGGCAAACCTAAGATTAGCGTTCCGATACCTTAATAAGGAATCGTTCAAGACACTGTACACCGTGTACGTAAGGCCCATACTAGAGTATGCAGCACCAGTTTGGAACCCATACCTGGTCAAGCACGTCAAAAAATTAGAGAAAGTGCAAAGGTTTGCGACAAGGTTAGTTCCAGAGCTAAGGAGAATGTCCTACAACGAAAGGTTAAGGGAAATCTGCCTGACAACACTGGAGGACAGGAGGGTTAGGAGAGACATGATAACGACATACAAAATACTGCGAGGAATTGACAGGGTAGATAGAGACAGGATGTTCCAGAGAGGGGACACAGAAACAAGGGGGCACAATTGGAAGTTGAAGACTCAGATGAGTCAAAGGGATGTTAGGAAGCATTTCTTCAGCCATAGAGTAGTCAGGAAGTGGAATAGTCTAGCAAGTGATGTAGTGGAGGCAGGAACCATACATAGCTTTAAGACGAGGTATGATAAAGCTCATTGAGCAGAGAGAGAAGGGACCCAGTAGCGGTCAGTGAAGAGGCGGGGCCAGGAGCTGAGTCTCGACCCCTGCAACCACAATTAGTTGAGTACAAACACACACACACACACAAATCTGCTAGTGTTCTATGATTTGGTAACGAAAGTTAGGCAGGAGATAGGGACGGGTGGACTGTATATTCTTGAACCACAAGAAGGAACTAAAAGAGCAGACAGGACTTTCATACAGTACCCCACGAGAGCTAGAAGAGCAGACAGGACTTTCGTACAGTACCCCACGAGAGATAGAAGAGCAGACAGGACTTTCATACAGTACCCCACGAGAGCTAGAAGAGCAGACAGGACTTTCATACAGTACCCCACGAAAGCTACAAGAGCAGACAGGACTTTCAGAAAAAAACACAATGAATAAAGGAATATTTAACGGGAAAGAAACAACGAGTTACTATCAGGGAGGAGGTGTCGCAATGGGCGAGTGTGACGAATGGGGCTCGACAAGAGTCAGTACTGTACAGTACTGTTATATATATATATATATATATATATATATATATATATATATATATATATATATATATATATATATATATATATATATATATATATATATATATATATATATTGAATGTGTGCTTTATTAATAGACAGAATACATTGAGAGAAAACATAAAACATGAACATGAATACATTGGCACAATATATCAAAGACCATGGATCTCTTCCAGCTCCTCCGAGCCAGACGCGAGCCCAGTACGCAGCATGCATTTCCTCTGGATGGCCTCGCTGAGGCGCTGGAACATGAAAGTGGCTGCCCTTGGTCCCTTGTGGTATATATATATATATATATATATATATATATATATATATATATATATATATATATATATATATATATATATATATATATATATATATATATATATATATATATATAAAATAAATATATATATATATATATATATATATATATATATATATATATATATATATATATATATATATATATATATATATATATATATATATATATATATATATATATATATATACATATATGGATAGTATATTTTCTTGTCCCAGACAATTTTGTACGATATTTTCTCCTGTTCCTTATGTATGAATATACATCATATATATTTCATATATACACGTGTCAAGAAAATTTAATAAACTCTTCATTGACATTTATGAGTTAATATCAGCTTAAAATGCCACTCCAGACAATGCGCCGTAAATATTATCAGAGTGGAAATATTGTTAAGAATATTATCGCAGTGGAAGTATTGTCAGGAATATTATCACAGTTTAAATATTGCCGTAAATATTATCGCACTGGAAATCATATTTGTTATTCATTATTCAGTTTTTATTATTTATTAATTTATTGAAAATTATTACCATTATTACTTATGACACTTTTATTCTCCAGCTCAAAGGAAAAGAAGATGAAGAAGACTTTATTGGGATAATAAAGACGTGGTCAATAAGGTACATTTTCATGCCTAGTATTGTGCCTTTTTGTTCCTTAAGGTTATCAGTGAAGTTAAGAGGCTCTTGACAATGCGTAAGCACACCGTGAGCGAAACGTTTCATTATTAAATGTTCTAGTGGTATAGGAGTTTTATTTCCACACTTTAACACTAATAATTTAGATATGTAAAAAAAGGTTACCATTTTGTCCTAGGCACATGTCAATTAGACACTAGGCCTGTTGTATATATGTGTGTATGTGTATGTAAGGAAACACTTCGAAATGTTTCTGCCCCACCGGGAATTGAACCCGGCCCCGTGTGTGTGTGTGTGTGTGTGTGTGTGTGTGTGTGTGTTTGCATGTATGTGTGTGTGTTTGTTTGTGTTTGCAAGTACTCACCTAATTCACCTAATTGTGGTTGCAGGGGTCGAGACTCAGCTCCTGGCCCCGCCTCTTCACTGTCCGCTACTGGGTCTCTTCTCTCCCTGCTCCATGAGCTTTATCATACCTCGTCTTAAAACTATGTATGGTTCCTGCCTCCACTATATCTTTCTCTAGACTATTCCACTTCCTGACTACTCTGTGGCTAAAGAAATGCTTCCTAACATCCCTTTGACTCATCTGAGTCTTCAGCTTCCAGTTGTGTCCCCTTGTTTCTGTGTTCCCTCTCTGGAACATCATGTCACTGTCTACCTTGTCGATTCCCCGCAGTATTTTGTATGTCGTTATCATGTCTCCTCTGACCCTTCTTTCCTCAAGTGTTGTTAGTCCTATTTCCCTCAACCTTTCTTCATAGGACAGATCCCTGAGTTGTGGAACTAACCTTGTCGCAAACCTTTGCACTTTTTCTAGTTTCTTTACGTGCTTGACCAGGTGTGGGTTCCAGACTGGTGCTGCATATTCTAGTATGGGCCTGACGTACACGGCGTACAGTGTCTTGAACGATTCATGTGTGTGTGTGTGTGTGTGTGTGTGTGTGTGTGTGTGTGTGTGTGTGTGTGACCCTTTTGTAAAGGTCGTGTCATGGGGAACTGGCACTGCAAGACAAACTGTGCCAATAAAGTGAATATTACCTCCCTTATGTCAAACTCGGAGTGCCAAGCCTTCATATTTTGGTAAAAGAGATGGTGAAGGTGGCAGTGGGGAGGTGGTGTTAGTTGGGGTGGTTGCAGGGGAGGTAGGATTGGTTGGGATAGTTGTAGCAGGTGTGGTAGTAGTGGTTAGGATGGTTGTGGCAGGGGTGGTAGTATTGCTTGGGATAGTTGTGGTAGTACTGGTTAGGATGGTTGTGACAGGGGTGGTAGTATTGATTGAGATAGTTGTGGCAGGTGTGGTAGTATTGGTTAGGATGGTTGTGGCAGGGGTGGTAGTATTGCATGGGATAGTGCTTGGGATAGGTGTGGCTGGGGTGGTAGTAGGGGTTAGGATGGTTCTGGTGCTTATGGAAAAAGAATTGGAAAAGAAGTGTTAGATAAAATAGTTGACTATGTCAGTACAGTCAGCTGTCTTACAAAGTTCCAGCATACAGAGTGATTTTTTTTTTTTTTTTTTTTTGTAAATGCAACTGAAAAAGTTGATCCAAAATTGAACAAAATGTGCTGTGAAAGCTTTACTTACACCTGCTATGAAATTCTGGATGTACTTAATCAAATGCATTTAAAAAACGCACGTTATGGAGGCGCTTCTTGAGAGAGGTGACTGTGTTTTAAGGAGAGCTACAAGTGTTTTGATGACGAGGGAGAAGATGGGGGCTGGCAATGTTTTTTCTTTGTTATTAAACGTATATAAAACATTAGTTTTAAACAGGGGGTTGGGAAGCCTTTTAGGTTGGAAGGCCGCATTAAAGTTAACTGTAATCTAATAAAACCGCATTCGCGAAATTTTGATTAGATATTAGATATTGGTTATTTTCTACAAAGTTAATTATTATATAATACAAGAGAAATCATTCAGAAGGCCGCACTTAATGCCCTAGAAGATCGCATGCGGCCTTAAGACCGCAGGTTTCCCATCCATGAGTGAACTGTACAATGCTAGAATATTCAATTAGGAAATCTATTGTTCCTGGTATTAATTGCTTCCTCCTGAAAATGGTACCTGACCAGCCGAGCTGTGGTTCGCACGTTGGATTGAGTGCGGCCAGCAGTAACTGCCTGGTTGATCAGGCTCTGATCCACCATGAGGCCTGGTCACAGACGGGCCGCGGGGGCGTTGACCCCGGGAACTCTCTCCAGGTAAACTCCAGGTAAACGTACCTCAATGTGAGAGCTGAGTGCGCTACCAACCCAGCGAAGATAGGTAGGATAGGTAGGTTAATTGATTCAAACGTAGATGTCAGGGAACTTCAGGAGGATTTAGACAAACTCAATTCGTGGTCAGAAAAGTGGCAGATGCAGTTCAATGTAGATAAATGCAAGGTTCTGAAGCTCGGGAGTGTCCATAACCCAAGCACTTATAAGTTAAATAACGTAGAACTTAGCCATACAGATTGCGAAAAGGACCTGGGGGTTATGGTAAGCAGCAACCTTAAACCAAGACAGCAATGCCTAACAGTACGTAATAAGGCAAACAGATTACTGGGATTTATATCAAGAAGTGTAAGCAACAAAAGTCCAGAGGTTATACATCATTAGTAAGGCCTCACCTAGTTTACGCAGCTCAGTTCTGGTCTCCATATTACAGAATGGACATAAATTCGTAAGAAAACATTCAGCGTAGAATGACTAAATTAATACATAGCATTAGAAATCTTCCGTATGAAGAAAGATTGAAGACCATAAGAACATAAAAAAGGAGGAACACTGCAGCAGGCCTGTTGGCCCATACTAGGCAGGTCCTTCACATTCCATCCCACTAACAGAATATTTGTACAACCTAATTTACAATGCTACCCAAGAAATAAGCTTTGATAATTTGATTTACTCATGTGCAATTCCCACTCAAATCCAACCCCTCTCACTCATGAATTTATCCAACCTAAATTTAAAACTACCCAAGGTCCTTGCTTCAATAACCCTACTAGACAGACTGTTCCACTCATCAACTACACTATTTCCAAACCAATACTTTCCTATATCCTTTCTAAATCTAAACTTATCTAACTTGAATCCATTATTGCGGGTTCTCTCTTGGAGAGATACCCTCAAGACCTTATTTATATCCCCTTTGTTAATACCCATTTTCCACTTGTATACCTCGATCATGTCTCCCCTCATTCTACGTTTTACAAGTGAATGTAATTTAAGGGTCTTCAATCTTTCTTCGTAAGGAAGATTTCTAATGCTATGTATTAATTTAGTCATTCTACGCTGAATGTTTTCTAACGAATTTATGTCCATTCTGTAATATGGAGACCAAAACTGAGCAGCGTAATCTAGTTGAGGTCTTATTAATGATGTATAAAGCTGTGATATAACCTCTGGACTTCTGTTGCTAACACTTCTTGATATAAATCCCAGTAATCTATTTGCCTTATTACGTACGCTTAGGCATTGCTGTCTTGGTTTAAGGTTGCTGCTTACCATCACCCCCAAGTCCTTCTCGCAATCTGTATGGCTACGTTCTACGTTATTTAACTTATAAGTGCTTGGGTTATGGACACTCCCGAGCTTCAGTACCTTGCATTTATCTGCATTGAACTGCATCTGTTAAGTAAAAGGACAAAATGCAACTAATGTGACATTTTATTGTGGCAACGTTTCGCTCTCCAGGAGCTTTTACAAGCCGTTACAAGCGATACATGGACACAGAGGGTATATATATACTCTCCAAATGAGGTGTAATACTAGTGGTGGTAGAAGTAGTAGTGATATAAGTCGTAGTAGTAGTAGTAATACAATAAGGTAGAACAATCAATTTGCACATGAGTAAAAGGTGATAAAACAATTACATGGGTAGTATAAAAATAGGTTAGACAAATATTTCTGCTGGAGGTTGGAATAGAGAAGGCCTGTAGGAGTGTTCCACATCTACTATGTGCTTGTGTTGAATTAGCAGGAGAGACTATGTGATGGTAGGGTTCACTGTTTTCAGGGGATTCTTGCTAAGACTTCAGAGATTGTGAAGCTGCCTTTGTTTTGTTTAATTGTGTTAGAAACAGCGATAAGTGCTGATTCAAGGCACTTGCGTCTACGAAATTAGTTTTTGATTACTAGTCGGCGTCTTTGAATTTCAGAGATGATTGTTGGAATTTCGGTGTTGTACGCGGCGTTGTTCAGTTATCGTTCACATGCATTAATGTGTTCATTGAGGCTGTTTCGAGGTTTCTTGTTGTTTCTCCTACATAATTCTGTCGCACTCCACAGGGTATAGTGTAGACCCCTGCGTTGACTGGTTCAAGGTGGGATTTTATCCTGGTTAGATCCATAAAGTACTGGAAGGATGGCGACTTAGTGTTAGCTTGTGCAAAAACTTTAGAAATGTTGGAAACCTGGCTGTTAAAGAATTATAACTTGTTTGGAGTGGTGTTGACGGGGAGAATTAATGATCTGAAGAGCTCTTTTTCTTGCAATTTTGATGAAAAAGGAAGGAAAAATGTAAATCATGAAGGTTTGGTGAATGTATGAATTCCTGTCAAAAACTCAGGACTACGAATTCGGTAAGCTCTTGAAGAATCCGATGATGATACCCTTTTGGTCTTAGTATCTTGACGGAATAAAGTGTGTGAGATCATTTTTTTTTAGGTTTCCGGAAACTTGAAATTTAGGTTGTTATCTACTTTGGGATGAGGACGTCTAGAAAGGGTAGCTTGTATTGGACTCTTCTTCTATGTAAACTGGATCGCCGGTTTCAACTGCGTTGAGCCTTGCCTGAAGATTCCGCATCAAAACGTTTGGGGAGTTATTCGAGGACGTCGTCTACGTAACGAACCAAGTGACGCTTGAGGGGATGATGTTGGCGGTGTTCAGCCCAGGGTTCCATGACGTTAGCTCATTATGGGGGACCCATTCCCATCCCTGTTTGTTTGTAGAGCCGGATTGAAAGAAAACAGTTGAAATTAACACAGAGTTCAATAGGGTCAACAAAATTCCGGGAGGTAGAGGAAGGGAAAGGTCCATGACTTTCGTCGAGAACCCGATGGCTTGTGGTAGGTACTTAGTAAAGGGAAGTCACGTCCAAACTGCTTTTTGTTTCGATGGAGAGATTTCGATGCGGTTGAGAAGGTCGCCTGAATTTTAAGATGACCCGAATTAAGTTTGTCAAACTTCCCGGTTCGCATCTTTTGTTCTATAAACCTGGAAAAAACTTTTGGGTTAGTTTTGAAACCTAGCAACTTTAATTTCAAGTCCCGTTTAGCTTTTTCTTACCCCTTTTTTAAACCCCCCTTAATGTCGTATACTGATTTAAAGATGACCCTCACCCTTTTTTATGCCTATAAATTTTTCTTTCCCTAAAAATAATTTATTATTCATCCATTTTGGGTCATATCTACTTGATCTAATTTCTTAAAGGATAAATGTTCTTTGGGAAGCCTGTATAGGTTAAGAAAACTGTCATATTATTACCTTCTCTTCGTTACCCCAGCCACAATTGATAATGTTCTCTAAGTCCATTATAATCCAAGCGAAAATCTGGGACCGTTACGAATTATCCCAATATCATATATCCATTCAATGCTAAAGGTAATTGAATTGTGGTCCTTTGCCGAGTTCCTCTGTAATTTCTAAATTATTAACAAGGGGTTTCTTTTCTTGGAACCAAGTCAAGAGGTTATTTCCCCCTTTTGGTTCTGTCACAAACTCTTCAAAAGCAATCCTGAACTACTTAAAAAGTCGTTAGATTCTAAATTCCATGTCAAGAAATTAATTAATCTGACAAAGTTAAAGTCCCCAGAATTACTCGTTTCGTCCCTTGTGGCCTTAACAATTTCCTCCCAAAGTGTCTCCCTTGTTCCCATCTAAGTTTGGAGGACGGTAAATCACGCCTAAAATCAATTTTTCCACCCTCTGAAATTTTTATCTAGACAGACTCTGTATGTGTTTTTAACTTTATACCGTTTTTATAAAATTTAAATGATCACGGAGTTTGAGTGCCACCCACCCTCCTTCCGAGACTTCTGTCTCGGAACAATTTAAAAAACCCCGAAGTGACATTCGGCAGGCATGTCCGATTTTTCAAATTTAAAATATGTCTAATTTTGCAAAAATATCAATATTACCCGTACGGAACTAATCTCAACTCCGTCTATCTTTTTTTCCTAGCACTACACTATTGGGTAATATACATTTAAAGAAACCCCCCTTTCTCTTTTACACCTTCCTTTCATTTCCGTTTTTCCACTATACCATTACTGTCCATGTCACCAGTGCCACTGGCCCAATATCCAACCTTATTCTGCCTATTACTTGTTCCCCAAATTTTTTAAATTACCTTCACAGGACTTCACTGTTTTCCCCCATAACCCATACCACTAACTTTTTCTGTTTAAACTAACAGCTCCCCCACTTTAAATTGCCGGGGCCCCCCAGACCAATAGGTGATCCCCATCCCCATCTGGGCATTTCTGCCATGAAGGGTCCAGGAAAGAATGTTTTTGATTTTCCTTAAGTATTTGTCCAAAACAAGTTAGTTAGTTTGATATCTTTTTTGCCACCCCTTTCCCATCCTGTGGGGAAAAGATTACAGAGGAAATAAGGGTCCAGGGGTGGACCCCAAAAAATTTATTTGAACAAATTTTTAAAATAATAACTCAGATGGGGACAATCATGACAAGTTGGTTTTTTGAATTACAGAGGTTAATAGGGGCCCCGGGGGGGGCCCCAAAGTTTTAAAAACTGCACAAGGTACAATGGTAATTTTAAATTACTAGTTACAAGGGGGAAAGAATCATGGGAAATTTACTTACGTCTGAAGGGGGTTCACTATGAACAAATTATAAAGCAATGAGCAACCCCCTTGTTACACCCAACCACAACTGTAATGGTTTTTTTTTTAATTTTGGGGCCCCCCACACACACATATACATATACACATACACACCATACAAAGTTTTTTACATACACACATACATACACACATGTACATAAAACACACACACACACACACACACACACACGTGTCAATGTTTATTTTTGGGGGGAAAGTGGGGATTTTTCCAGTGGTTGTAATATACCACTGTGGGGAAAATACTTTGACATATCTTGAACATTTCTGGGGGGAGTAGTCTCGAATTCAAATTTTTTCCCTCCAGTAAAAAAGACGCAGGG
>WNWK01058035.1:0-10566 GCA_009830355.1 Cherax destructor | reverse complement strand
CCTCCCCAGCGTTTATTCCCCCCCACAGAGCAACTATCAAACAGTGTTAACCCCTCCCACAGCGTTGTTAACTAGCCCCACAGCATTGCTAACTCCTCCCAGAGCGTCAACTCCTCCCAGTGTTTGTTAACACCAAAACACTTTTAATCATATCACTTAATCACATTATAAATTACATACGTTCTGCAGTTTTTCACTGTATGATAATTATTTAATACTTATTAAAGTCTCTTGCATAATTCCGGTTACTGTTTTTCCTGCTATATTAATATAAAAAAATTAAACGTTACAGCCGACCAGACAAGAAAAAAAGTTTGGACTCCACCTGCGACAACCTTGTACGACACACCTGCGACAACCTTGTACAACCCACCTGCGACAACCTTGTACGACACACCTGCGACAACCTTGTACGACACCCCTGCGACAACCTTGTACGACCCACCTGCGACAACCTTGTACGACCCACCTGCGACAACCTTGTACGACCCACCTGCGACAACCTTGTACGACACACCTGCGACAACCTTGTACGACACACCTGCGACAACCTTGTACGACCCACCTGCGACAACCTTGTACGACCCACCTGCGACAACCTTGTACGACCCACCTGCGACAACCTTGTACGACACACCTGCGACAACCTGGAACGCCAGTGCGTCGTTCACCTTTAGATCTTTTGCACTGTCTTCCCCACCGTCACCTCGGCTGCTCTTCCGCACTGGTGATCTACACAATTTTAATATATAAAGTATGTGGAAACTTTCCCGTTGACTGTATTTTCGAAGCAGCGGGAGCACAGGTGTTGCAAAACAAGTGTTTCCAAGAGTTTTAAAAAATTTCGTGCGTGTTTTTTTTCGGGATTTTCATAGATTTGGCTGTATTTTTTTTTTTTTCTAAATTTGGGACGTCTGACATCATTCTCAATTTTTTTTTTTTGTGTTTTGAATGAGTTTTGATTCTGTTTTTTTTTTTTTTTTGAGTTCTTCGTTCTTCGGCTGTATATAACTTCCCCATCACTGATATCATGCTAGTTTACTTTGCTCACTGGAAGACTTTCTTGATATCTTACTGTTGTCTTCTACTGAGACAGACTAATGAAATGGACACGAGTGTACACAATTAGGGAAACTTTATTGAAAATTATTCTATCTTGGATCTTGAATAATTCAAATACACGAATTTTTAAGTGATCAAGGTCCAAGAACCGAAATTTCTTGAATAAAAGTGTCCTATAAGTGTGTGTCCGTTAAGGTGTCGACAGTCATGAGGACTTTCACTGCATAGTTCACTTTAAAGCTGAAACATTAGAACTTAGTCTTAAATACTGTCGAAGGTGAAGTGGAATATTTAAGACTCACCTTCGACAGTATTTAAGACTAAGTTCTAAGGCTTCAGCTTCATATCGTTCCAGTCTATGGAGCTGAACTCTTCTCCAGGCTGAGGGACTCACCACATAAATACTTTTTCTCCAAGGATGAAGGACTGATTACATCATCTTTATTTCATTACTACTGCTGCCTCTCTATCTGACTGAAGAAGCCTACTGTGTAGGCGAAACGTTTCAACAATAAAGATACCCAACTGCTGAACATGTGTCTTAACCATCACTATAATTAGTGCTCATCAGCAGACAGGCTTCATGTAGCCCGTAAGGTCTTTTGTTACCTGACTTTCCCATCTACATTTCTGCTTCCTTAGTTGGCCCTCTGATCTACTCCCCACGAGCTGCCCCCTCCTCCTCCCTACCTCCACCATCATCACCTCTCTCATACACCTTTACAGCAGCGTCGTGTGAAGCGTTAAGAAGCGGGTGATTTATGTTTTGCGAGGTAAAACGATGTTACGAAGTGCCCTTGCCTTCAGCCATCCTCTCCCGGCCAGCGTCCTCGCCACGAAGAAGAATTTTCCCCTTAAGCTACGATATTGCCAGGTTTAATAACACAAAGGGGCGCTAATAACGAACAGATGTCAACAATAACAATTTCAGATATTGGAAATCGATGCCTTGTCGCAGCGGGGAGAAAACAACAGTTTATCAAGAGTGATGAAGAAGGGGAGGAGGAGGAGGGGGTCAAGAGAGAAAACGTGAAGAACTGTTCTTAGAAGAAATTCTTAGGGTACCTTTGATATACCTTTGAAGAGTTTCGAGAGTATCCTCTCTGAGCCCGGCCATGGGCCAGGCTCGTCTGGTGCTTGCCTGGTCAACCAGGCTGTTGCTGCTGGAGGCCCGCTGCCCCACATATCCATCACAGCCTGGTTGATCTGGTTATTTAATTAAGACTATGACTTTTTATAACTGGCGTCCATCCCAGGATGCACCCGACAACAGCTGACTAGCCTCCGGGTACTTGTTTACTGCTAGGTGAACAAGCCCAGCAGGGATTAAAAAAAAAAAAACTTGTCCACACGTCTCATCCACCACCCGAAAACAGAACTTGAGTTCTTTATCAACCTAAGAGTCAACCACTGATCCACAGGTCACCATTAAATCGCTTAATCCAAATTTCCCTCCTACTGGAAAAGCGAATCCCTTCAAAAAAACAACTGAATCATTGAGGGAGAGCCAACATGAGGAAAGGTTCGAGAGAGGACTTAATAAATACTGCACTGGCTGCAACAGCAGGTCATCAATGTGTAATCCGACACCTGTTGCTGGAACCTTGGTAAATACTGCTCTCATTTATAATGGACTGGAAAATGAACCACTCATTCCTCATCCCAACCGTGGAAAATATTGATGACTGGCAACGGTGGCCGTGGGACTGGACCAGACTGTCACACCACGCCAGGGACGCCCCCTAACAGGCAGTGTGCCAGCCACCAGACACCGGCCAGCCAACCAGCCACCAAGCCAGCCAACCAGCTAGCTAGCTAGCCAGCCAGCCAACTAGCCAAACGACTAGTCAGCCATCAAGATACTCAGCCAAACAATCAGACATATGATAAACCAGCTAATCAGCCCGATATCGAAATGGATTGTAAGGTAACTCGTAGTAGGTGGCAGATAGTACACAAAAATAGGGAAACAACCAGTCAGTCACGGTAGTGTGAAGGGGGAAGGACTTAAGAGGGATTCAGAGTAAAATGTCAGATGTTAGGCTCGAGGATCATAACAGTAAAATGATGAGATGGATAATAAGAATTTTAAAACAAATGATGCTACTGCTTAAGTCAATTGCTCTCTCTCTAGACCAGACTATTTAACAGCCAAACTAGCAGCTTCTGGCTAGGCTGGTGGAAATCACAGATCTGCAGAAAATCAGTCAAGGGCCTAATGATTGTATAGTCTTACCCTGGCACTCCCTGGAAAGTAGACGAGAAAAGAATATCCAGAATTTACATTTTGTAAATTTAAATTTTGTAAATTCTGGAAGCACCGGTCCAATTCTGCACGCGAAATTAGTCCATACGAGTAAAGTTCGGTTGGAGATAAAAAAATACCTCAATGAAAAATAAGTGTAAAAAGACCAAGACTCTTCAATATGCTCCCTTCATACATAACGGGAACTGCTGTAGAACAGACCTCTAGCGTACAACTGCGGCTAGCGCCAACAGCCTCATCAATCAGGCCATTACCCAGAAGGCCTAGTCTGGGATCGGTTTTGTGCTAACGCCCCTGAGTCGATACAGATAAACTGGTAAAACTACAAATGAGCTAATTTAAAAAAATCAGCAGGACACCAGACAACCAGTAACCAAACCCACAAGCCAACCACTAACACAATTATCCAAGGCAAACAACAATCCACTTATGATTGATGTAAACCAGCCAACGAGCCACTTGGCCCAACATACTGACAAGCCAGTCACATATACAAACAGCCGTCATGAAAACTATCCAATACACCAGAGAAACAGCCTTAAGGATACCTGAAGGATACTTGAAGGATATCTGAGATACCTGAGATACTTGAAGGATTCCGTGCCCGGTCCCAAACCAGGCCTCCTGGTGGATCAAGGCCTGCTCAGCCAGTCTGGTACTGCTGGCCCACGTGGTCCAATGTACGACCCACAACCCGATTAGTCAGGCACCGAGTTGAAGAACTTATCAGTTCCCTCTTGATCAGCCAGAGGTTCTATTGGTACGACAAGGCTCTCGAAGCAAGGAGTGAACCCAGTAGCGGTCAGCGAAAAGCGAGGTCAGGAGCTAAGACTGAACCCCTGCAATCACATATAGGTGAGTACAACACACAAGTACGCATACAATTACAAGAGCAACACACAGTGACACAAAACAGAACACTGACATACCCAGCTTCCAAAACGGTCGCAATGCCGCCTTAAAATCTGAATGAACCAATCAGGGTAGGTGGCACATAGTTGACAAGCTTGTTACAGCCGCTGTATTATGCCTCAGCTTGACCTTTACGCAAGACGGTGGCTTCTCTAAGCTTTTTAAAGCTTTTTTTTTTATCCCCAACATGACAGCTTGCTCGGATTATTTTATTACTCTTTAATTGAATGAAAGTCTTATAGAGGGCAATTACTGTGTGATTGTGATGTGGTGGGCAGCACTGATGCCTCGTACAATATTGACGGAAGTAATCTGAAGGTAGTTGGAGCGCACAATTGATGGGTGCGTCTACCGTAATCTACCTACCTAGTGATGGTGCGTCTACTGTGTTTACCTGCCTGGTGATGACCGAGTCTACTGTATCTACCTACCTGGTAATGATTGGGTCTTCTGTCTGCCTACCTGATGGTGGATTTTGCGTCTACTGTTTTACCTATCTACCTACATCGTAATGGTTGTGTATCTACCCAGCTCATGATAACTGTGTCTACTGTATCTACCTATCTACCTAGTGATGGTTATTGGATCATTGCCCCAACGTCCTCGTCTTGGATCAGGCTGACAGTTAATACATCCATCACCTTAAAACGTCAATGACTGACGTCTGGTACAACGTCAACTATTCCATTTTCCTGCTCTACAAGTCGCGTCTATTCAAGTCAGATACAGTTTCAAGCTCCCAGCCTCGTCTCACCAAGTGATAAACTTCAACTATTTCACGTTCCCTATTATTCCCCCTCCCCCCTCCTCTGCAGCTTCGATGCTATGCATTAATACGGCGTTTTTTTTTTTTTTTTTTTTTTTTTTAGTTTCTAATTGTGAATTGTTCCAACCACGGTCTACCTGGAGTCTACCTGGAGGGCATTCCGGGGATCGACCTAACAAATACAAATCTTTATTTCAAAATTACGTATGAAAAAAATGCAACAATCTGAAGGCCTACAGGATGCATCGCATTTCGGGTAATAAGGGTCGCTGCATGCAGCCTGGCACAGACGCCAACAGCCAGGCTGATCGCGAACAGTTTCGGAAACTTCTCTTGATCCGTCTTGAAGACTGACGTCTGTTGATTTGAAAGGATTTGACGTGTTGTAGGAGTGTGAGAGGTAATATTTAGGAAGAGAGATTCAACGAAACCGGTTAGCCGGACTATCTGGAGGTGGAAAGAAGAGTGCCTGCACTCTGGGCATGTTACTGTCGGAATATCATTTGAATTGTGATGTCTACACACTTCTGGCATGTCAGGTATGGAATAAATGATGGTGAATGTGTTTCTTTTTTTGGGTCACTTTTCCTTTGATTGGAAACGGTCGATGTCGTAAAAAAAATATACGATGTTTCAAGCAGCAGTTGTAACGTAACATTAGTAAACAATTGCCCGGCGTGACCCAAAACCTACCCTTGACCCTCACCTTGAGCATATAAGACGCAGGCCGATTTTCCAAGACCTTTTTGTCTGGGTAAAAAAAAAAAAAAGGCGTCTTCCATGCCGGAAAATACCGGTATACCTATCGGTTCTATAATTGTTCTCATTGTACTCCTGCTTTTTCCCTGGTCATTGCACCATCTACCCAGCTTCCTATTCTCTAAAACAACTACTACAATATGCAAATTTAAAACCAGCGCCTCTATATATTTTTCCAAGTGAAATTCTGATGTTTTTTTTTCTTGTCTGTGTTCATAGGCGCTTCCAAGAAAATTTAGGGTCTTCCTCCCCCCCAAAAAAACAAAACAGATCTACAACTTTGCCAAACAGTGAACAACAATGTTCTTGTCAACACAGAACAGAGAAGTATCGTCAAAGGCTTGATATCTCATATTTTGCAAGTTCTTATTTTCCAATTATTTTCCTTACACAGTGGTTACAGAACCACGTCTGTTGTGTTTATAGAATGTAGATCTTGACATAGTTGCCTACTGGTCCTACACTGTTCCTACATTGGTCCTACATTGCGTTTTCAGTTGGGGAACAGTGACAACTCCTGAAACCAACCCCTCAGAGATATGAGTAGTCAACCCCCTCCCGTCACCCCTTCCCTTCCCCCTCCCCCGTCCACCATTCCCGAAATTCCCCCACGTCCGCCACCTTCCCCCCCTCCCGTGATTACCAGCGTAGCATGGTAATTACTATGTGTTCTCCATTAAGAAAATGTTTGAGGTCAATATTTATTCGACCTCATTAACAAGAAAGGCAATTTTATTAGCAATTTTATTCCTTGTTAGGCGATCAAGGTATCCGATGTGAGATGACTGTCATGTTGATTTTTGTCTCTTAGGAATCCTTTGCAGCGACGAGGGAGAGGCGGAGGAAAGAGAGGGAGGAAGGGAAAAGGGGAGGAAGGGGTGAAGAAATGAAGTAATGAGGAAGAGGGTGAAGGAAGAAGGACTAAGAGAAAGTCTTAAAGAGGGGTGTGGAGGGAGAGGAGGTAGCGGAAGATGCAAAATAAGACGTGTAAGAGAGAGAGAGAGAATTTAAAACAATAAGTATTGTAAAGCAAATAAATTCAAAATAATAATACTAGCGATATTAATAATGTTTCAGCAAACATGCGGTCAAAATCATACACACCAGTTGAAAATACATACAATGAGTTATAATTAAAACCTTAATTTTTAAAGGGATGGAGCGGTAAGCCAGCGAGGCCTGGCGATACCGCCCCAGAGGCGGGTCACCAATGCCCAAGACCGTGGCACTGGCCTGTTTCCACAAACCTTCCTTTGATATACCTTAAGATTTTCAGAGATTTTTCTGACCCGGGGCCATCCGGGCTGTCTGGTGCCCTGGTCAACCAGGCTGTTGCTGCTGGAGGCCCCCCCCCAAATCCATAAAGTGGTTGATCTGGCACCTGGTGGAATTTTCCGTTTCCTTTTGGTTTCACACTGGTTCCACCCTTTTTTGGATATTTTCTGGTGAGTTGGCGGGGCCCCGGATGAATCATTTTCCCATTGCCCCACCACCCTGCTCCTCACTGGGTTTATTTTACACTTTTCCCCAACTCTCACCCAAAGGCAGTGTGGATTTGGGCCCAGGCCCTGACTTTCCATTTTATTATTATCATGTATCTCTCTCCCTCCGCTCCAATGAGTACATGTTCAAGACTTGAAGGCTTTCCCCAAAATTTTAGATGTTTCAAGGCTCAATGTAGCCTAAACGTCTGGATTTGTTCCAGCTCTGCTATTTCCCCCTGCCCTGAACGGGGCCGTCAGCCTGAGCAGTATTCTTGAGGGAGCACTGCGATTTGAATAGTGTCACCATCGGTATTTCCCTTGTTTTGAAAGTTCTCAATACCCCCCCCGTCATCTTCCTGGCTGTTGTGATCTTTGTCTTGTTATGGTTTTTAAAGACAGATCGAACATAATTTTTCCCCCAAGTCCTTTGTGTTCCTTTCGTTTTTGGGTGACCTTTGGTATATGTTTTTTTTGAGTTCTTCTTTTTTTCCATACCAAAAAAAGTGAAATTTATACCTTTGAACTCATGTTGTTCCCCACTGCCCTTTGGGAAGCCCCCGTTATGCCCTTTGTAATTTTTGTGTCCTCAGTAGTGATTTCATGCTTTTTTTAGTGTCATCTGAAATGATGAAAAAAATTTTGGGGTGTTTTTATCTATGTTCATGAGGATGAAAACAGCAGAGGTGCCGGGACAGTCCCTTTGGGGGCATGAGTTTTGCCCTCGCTGATGCGGGATTTTTCCCCTGTTCACTACTATTTTTTGTGTTTTTTGTGTTAGAACTCAAAATCCATCTGCCTCCCCCCGTAATGCCTATGGCCCTCTTTTTGTGCGCTATCACTCCATGACCCATTTGTCAAACGCCTTTGAAAATCTGTGTAAACACATCTGCGTTTTTCGTCCCCCAATCCCTTTGTAATTCTGTCAATGGTTCAGCGCTGTAATGATACCGCCTAAAGCCATGCGGGTTCGGGGTTTTGGCTGGTCCATGAATTTTGAATCTGCCGTCTCATCACTCTTTCAAAGATTTTTATGAGGGAGAAGTGAGGGTTTGGTCTGAAATTTTTTGTAGTGCTCTACTCCCTCCCTTATAAAGGAGCTATGTCTGCACCTTAAGGCCTCGGGAATTTCACCTAGATCTAAGCCTTTTTTTTCCACAGAATCTGGGCTCTTGTAATGGTACTTTTCATGCTTTATAAATAAAGCATTCCATGAATCTGGTCCCGGTGCTATGAGGGGCAGTTGGCCATTTCTTTTCAAAACATGGTTTGTACTAATGTTTGTTGGGGTTTGCAGCCTTCTGCTGGGAAAATATTTCTGCATTTTCTACCTTGCTGTCATTTTGGGGCTGAAACTGACTCATTTTCCTTTAGAATTTCACCATTTCCGTTCATCGTCCGTATACGAATCTCCCTCAATAATGGCCAATTCTCAGGTATTCTTGGATTTTGCATAGGGGTAAAAAATTTGGGGTTTTTTGCAATATCCTGTATGGCTCTTTGTTCCCTTTTTACTTCTTCTGTCGGTATGACATCTTAAGTTTTTTCTCTAATTCCGTGATCTCTCGGTTAAGGCCCCTTTTGTTCCCAAAATAACTGTGTTTTTCAGCAACAAACCCGTTTTCTTCTCCTTAATTCCCAGCCCCTCTCTATATCTGACTTTTTCTTTTCAATGGTACGTGTTTCATACATACCTTGTAGTTTGTATTCAGCTTTCTAGGCACTGGTGGGGGTTTAGGGGGCTCATGTCTGATTCCCATGATATGTCTGATAGCTCTTTGGGTTTTTTTTTTTCCCAAATTTATGGTTATTAAAATTAAACTTACTGAACATTCCGTCTCTAACATTAGTGTCGCAGTTCCCCAACCCTGAGTTAATACTAGTTTAACTTCTATGATGTTATGATCAGAGTATATTGTTTTTGTAACTGTTATGTCTCTGATTAATTCCTCGTTGTTTGTGAATATCAAACCGGGTTTTTTTTTTTCTAGTGGACAATTATCTGTTGGTTTGTGAGTACTTTTCACAAAGCCTCATTGTTCCCTGGTATGTGTGTTGAGCCAGGGTGTTTCCGGGGTTATTTTTTAACATTATGGTCCCCATCTTCCATTTTAATGAGGGGAAATTTTAATCTCCAAGGTTAAAATGTTTGGGGTGGGATTTCTAGCCTATCCAGATATATCATCTTCTTTAACTGCTCTGTGAATTCCTCCGCAGTTTCTGATGGGGTTTGATTAGGATAATTATAGATTCTTATTTTTCCTTTAATGCCGAGGATTTCTATATATCATTCGTAGCGTTAAAAAATTCTGTGCAACAAAGTATCTTTTATATAGAGTCCACCCCCCCTGTGACCATTAATTTATCACATCTATACAGTTATGTTTTTTATCTTAATCCTCCGTCCAAAACATCCCTTGTTTGTTTCAAATTCCCCAAAAATGGATTTGCTTTGATGGGGTCCACTAACATAACTAACTTTTTCATTTTTTTTTGATTTCAGACCCAAATTTTAAATATGAAGCAGGGGTTACCATTTGGGATTTTGGTCTTTCTTTGTGTTTGGTTAGTACCATGGTGATGTCCTACCGGGATGGCCCCCGGCCTACCCAGTTGACATACAAAATACCCTGCCGGAGGAAACTGCAACCACGCATCAACACATTCCGATTACGTTAAAAAAATTGAGAAGCGACAAACTAAGAAGGGGTCAAAATGGCTACCAGCAGACACGACGTGGTCACACACATACTTATACCATTCAAGCCGACCAGGTGTAAAATAAAACCTATAAACGTTAAAAAAGTCAGTTAAAAATTGTCCCAACAAAATCTTTAGAAAAGTGAAGCCGTAATGATTAATGACGCTATGTTCAATTGTTAACTCTGTCTTTTCATTTGGCCTTGGTGGAACACGCATCTCATCAAACAGCAAGAGACTGGGGATGATTAAAATTTTGGGGCCGGAAATGACTGTGTTGGTACCGGAAGAGACTTTAGGAAGTCAGGATGTACAAATATTATACTGTCACTGTGTGACAAAAAAAAAACTATCACTTAAAAATCACTCAAAAATGGCCCGGGCCCCTTAACTTTCTTACTTTTTCTTTCCCGTCTTTTCCGGGCCTTTATCATCTTACCCCATTCCTGCCATCCTTTTTTATGGTCTGTCCTCCTCCAGTCCTTACCCCTCATTCCTGCCATCATTTTTTTCCGGGGAACAAAAAGAAAAAAAAAACGAAGAGGGGAAGAAAGTTTGAAATCAGAAAGTAGTTTTGGTTATAAAATCATTGTTCAATGTTTTTGTTAATAAAAAAAAAA
>WNWK01058034.1:0-10566 GCA_009830355.1 Cherax destructor | reverse complement strand
GGGAGACGAAACCGGTTGTCCATGCTTCAGCCCTGAAGCTAGTGTTCAGTTATAACTCTCATTGCACATACTGTCTACAATCCATAATGAGGAAGAAACACTGCAGCAGACGTGATGATCGTCCTGCACCAGAGGTACAGGTAGGTTCGGCGGGTATGCTGTGACCTGGTGCGTCCATGAGGTCACCCGTCTAGCACCGGAGGTTGAGGGAGGCACTCCTGTGGGTTGTGACAGAGATCCTTTAAGAGGTGCCACAAGCATATTCTGAGTTACGGTGTATCGATATCTCACCAAGGATCTGTAAAAAAAAAATAAGTTTAACCAGGAATTAAAAAAAATATAATTAACAAGTTATTTAAATAAAAAACCCTGTCAACTATTGCTCTAATGTACAGGGTTAATTCAGGAAGGCGGCAACAAAAATTGTGATATGAGAACGAATGCCACTTACCTAACGATGGGAGTTCATCTTGGACTTGTGAGAAAGGAGGTGTGCGTCAAGCCATGACTTGTACTCGAAGACCTTGGAGCACCGAGGACACTGATGGCCACGCTTTGGACAGCCAAGATTCGGTGTGTATTCCGCGAGGTGTTGCTCCAACTTAGCTTTGCGCTTGTAAATCTCGGAGCAATAAGGGCATTGATAAATGCTCATTTTCCTTCGCTTTTTGGGAGGCAGGACAACTGACTCCTGATCCTGGAGTTTAGACTTCTTGATGTTTGAACTGTGAGTTTGTGTGTGTCCCTTAGACCACTGTTTGTTTGTAAAATTCTTGGAACAAAGAGGAAACTGTCGTTCTCCAGCACAAACTTCCTCCTTTCTTGGTGTGACAGCTGTGTGTCCAGTAGGTAAATTCTTAGGCGTTACTGTAACATCTTTCTGGATCTCTCCAACTTGTTTGTACTTATGGGTGAGAAAGTGTCTCTCGAGCCTACTTTTATATTTGAAAGACTTGTTGCAATGAGGACACTGGTGAACCTTCGAGGTTCTACGTTCCTGAACAGGTACCTTGTCATCCGTAACGCTTGTCCGAGGATGGCAGCTGAGTAAGTGATTCTCAAAATTGTGCTCGTAAGAATAAATGTTGTAGCAATTAGGACACTGATGCAGCCGATGTCCCCGGCGCCCCGTGGTTTTCAAGTTTTTTCTGTTCGTGTGGAACATATATTGCTAGAAGTTTTGTTAGATGGCGATTGGTCATGGATTTCTTTTTCCGGTTGTCGAAGTTCAGCTTGCTGGTCCTGTGTTTGGACTTCATTCTGTAAAACATGTTCCAATTCTTCATCGTTGACGTGATTCTCGTCACTGGCTGAGGATTCGTTGAGTAAATAATCACAAAACACATCCATTAAGCGACAGTTTAAATCGATTTCCATTATATCCATGTCTGGAACACTGTGACTAGTAGATGAGACTGACAAACTAAGCACTGATGATGAGAAGCGAGTCACCAGAGGTTGGCTTATATAGGTGGTGAGATCAGGTCATTCAGTCAGGTGCAATGTGAGGTACTCAAGTGTGATGAGGTGTCGAACATTAGAATTGAGGAACACTGCACCGGGGCTACTGGAGTATAAAAGGCATGCTCTTGCAGTTGACAATGGCGCCGTCCCTGCTCGTCGACTGTCTAAAGAGTCCTCCATATTGAAGTGATAATAAATACGTTGTCCTTATCGTTGACTTTGAACCACCGTGAATGACTGTTCCGCTGGAATTCCTGGATCACATGCTGGTTAGATAAATATATGAGTGGGTGGGTGTGAGTTGGACCGGACTAGCTTCTGCTACTAGGTCTTATGCAGTGCTCCTTGCTTTAGTAGAAGTGACCTGACTACCTGGAGTTTACCTGGAGAGGGTTAACTCCAGGTAGTCCATGTAACTCCGGGGAGTTACTTGGACTTGCCTCGCATGGGTCAGTAGGCCTGCTGCAGTGTTCCATCTTTCTTATGTTCTAATGTTCTTAACTAACGACTCATTGTTTTTGCTAGTGCAGATTGCAGGTTAATGGAACATCTAGTAAACAGAGGTTTGGTGTTGTATTTAGAGACAAATGTTGTCTTTCTACAAACCAATTTGGCGTTCGTGAATTATCGATCTACTACTGAACATTTGCTCTGTTTAGATACTATTGTCATAATGCCTGTGTTATTAAACAGTTATCTCATTTTTTTAAAGTGAAAAAGTGTATTACACTTCCTTCCATTATAACATTATAACCCCAGGTCTCTCGTTAGGCCTTCCAGGTAATTTGCCTATTTTTCTCGTTAATTTTCTTGTCTTAGAATTCTCTGTCCGGATTAATTAAAAAGTTTCATCTCAGTATGTCCAGTATTGTATTCTTAGCACCACTCATTTTACACTCGGTATCAGTGACATAGTAAGCAGCCTCTCCCCATAATGCTACCGAAACCGTTTCTCACTGGACAACGACTGATAAGTTTAATATTTCTGTTACTAAAACACATTATATTACTTTTACTAGACTCATTATTGTTTCTAATGCCTCGATATACCTGTATGGACGCTGTATTTTTGAAAGAGATACGGTCCAGATTCTTGGCCTTTTATTTTGATGTATGTCATGGAAACTTCACATTATCTCCCTGAAAAAAAATTGTCATAGTCAGCAGAATCTTAGAACATTTGCCAAGCTTTCTTAGAGAGCTGATGCAAGAACTCTTGTTTTCATTTTTCCCTAATCTTATCGAGACTGGGATGTGACGACCAATAATATTCAGCTGGCTCCTTGTAAATTTGTTGCAATTTATCAGGGATTGTGTTTGGCTTTATGTGCTTTTCATTCCTCTATTTCGAGAACCTATATGCAAAACGAATGTTCCGTCTTTGCATCATCGGCGTGATGCCCATTGTCTACAATATTTTGTCCACCCTGACGAACTTTACGATCCTTCTATACATTCCCTCTTTATGTCCATCCTGCATTTAACTTTTTCTGTTTTCATGGGAAGTTCCGACAATATGTGTTTGTTTTTCCTCACTTCTGGCGCGAAAGTTTAATTGCCTATGTACCGTCTGGCTCCCTTTTTCTTAACCACTTCCGATCTCATTAATTCAGTTCTGAATTATATTTGCGCATAGAAAGCAATATGAAGTTCAGTGAAGATAAATTTCTATTACTCCGTTATGGAAAGCTTGAGAAAATAAAAACTATTGGAGTATAGAACATTTTCCAGTAACACAATAGGCAGGGCAAAAAACTATTGTGAAAGACCTGGGAGTTATAATGTGAGAAGATCTCACTCTCAAATATTACAACAATGTATCTACCACATGTAGTAGGAAAATGAAAGGGAAAGATAATGAGAACCATCATAACTCGTGATGCCCAGCTAATGTTGATTCTTTTCAAATCGCTTGTTCTCTCTAGGCCGAAATATTGCTGTACACTAAATGCTCCTTTGAAGGCAGGCGAAATTGCAGACGTGGAGAATATTCAGAGATCTTGCACTGCACGTATAAGTACAGTAGAGCACCTATATTACTGGGAACGGTTGAAGTACTTTGATTTGTACTTGTGAGGGAAAGGTTCTTTAGATAATAGTGGAAATATGAATGAGTGGTTGTGGTAGTTTGATTGGCAGAATGCTTGTTCTGAAAGGAGTTTGCATTGTTACCACTACTCTAATACCCCGTTCCACCCTGTGGGAGTTAACGTGGAACACTCTGACCTGATTGCGGTCATTTGATTCTCGGCTCCCATCATGTCTGTAAGTATCCAATCCATTGCTGTTTAGTAATTTATTTTGTTGGGTCGTGGTTAATTCAGTTTAATCAAGAGCTTCACTCTTGTTTCTTATATCTTCTGTTATTGAATTCAGTTGTACCTGATTTGACTAACATAGTTAACGTAAACCTCTTTGCCTCACCATTTCTTTAAAGGCAATCATATGAGTGACTTCTTGTCCAGATTGTTATTTTTTTTTTTTTTTATGCTTTGATTGATGGCTTGGGTCATCCAATACAGGCAAGACAAGGCGGGCAGCAGGATCGAAGCATCTATAACCAAACTCATCATTTGTGTGGCTCTCTCCATATTTAAAAGAACTCTACAGTTCCTCTTCCACTCGTGTTAGATACGCTGTAATCTTCATACCGTTATAGAGAAATTATCCATTTGTTAAAAGACCCACTTTTCATTTGGTTGAATAGCAATTCTATCCATTAAGAGAAAACTTCCAACAAACCAAGTTCCTCAGATCTACAGAACCTGTACACTTGTTGGGGTGACATTCTATTAAGAGGTCACAAGTCACGTCCAACATTGACCACCATACATCCATACTGGCTCAGCATTCCAACCCCCAAGCGAGTCAAGAGCTACGTGCCTTGAACAGCGGCGTTGCGGAAGTCCATCCATCTGTTATATTATTAATTTTCTTATATTTACATATTAGCTTTGATTCACAATAATTATTTACATATTTAATTTTTCGTTATCTTCTTCAGGTAGGATTATATTCGTTTAATTATTTTATATATTGTTTTGCATGCTACTAATAAATTTATCTGTTACCATTGATTTTTCTATTTTTTATTTCCATAAGAAGGAATCAGTCCTATCAAATATTATTTGAGGGTCTGATAGAGCAGTTGCTCCTTCACAGTTCTCTGTGGAACGCAGGCGAGAAAGACACAGGATAATATACACTTGGAAAATCCTAGAGGAACTGGTCCCAAATGTGCACAGGAAAATCACTCCCTACGAAAGCAAACTGTTTGGCAGGAGATGCAACATCACCCCAATGAAAAACAGGGCAGCGACGAGTACGCTAAGAGACAACAAAATAAATGTCAGGGGCCCAAGATTGTTCAACGGCCTCCCAGCATACATAAACTGTATTAAAGAAGGCGCTAGACAGGCACCTAAAGTCGGTTTCTGACCAGCCAGGCTGTGGCTCAAACGTCGGTTTACGTGCAGCCAGTAGTAACAACCTGGTTGATCAGGCCCTGATCAACTCTGAGGCCTTACCTTTGATATACCTTTACCTTTGAAGAGTTTCGAGAGTATCTACTCTCTGAGCCCGGCCATGGGCCAGGCTCGTCTGGTGCTTGCCTGGTCAACCAGGCTGTTGCTGCTGGAGGCCCGCTGCCCCACATATCCATCACAGCCTGGTTGATCTGGCACCTGGTGAATATATTTGTCCAGTTTCCTCTTGAAGGCTTCTACACTGGTTCCAGCCGTGTTTCGGATATCTTCTGGTAAGATGTTGAATAGTCTGGGACCCCGGATGTTAATACAGTGCTCCCGTATTGTCCCCACCGCACCCCTGCTCCTCACTGGGTTTATTTTACACTTTCTCCCATATCTCTCACTCCAGTATGTTGTTATGGCAGTGTGCAGATTTGGGACCAGGCCCTCAAGTACTTTCCATGTATATATTATCATGTATCTCTCTCTCCTCCGCTCCAATGAGTACATGTTCAAGACTTGAAGGCGTTCCCAATAATTTAGATGTTTCAATGGCTCAATGTGAGCCGTAAACGATCTCTGGATTTGTTCCAGCTCTGCTATTTCTCCTGCCCTGAACGGGGCCGTCAGCACTGAGCAGTATTATAAGTGGGGGAGCACTAGCGATTTGAATAGTGTCACCATCGGCATTATTTCCCTTGTTTTGAAAGTTCTCAATACCCACCCCGTCATCTTCCTGGCTGTTGTGATCTTTGTCTTGTTATGATCTTTAAACGACAGATCAGCAGACATAATTATTCCCAAGTCCTTTACGTGTTCCTTTCGTTCTATGTGGTGACCCTCCTGCGTTTTGTATATAGTGTTCCTTTTGAGTTCTTCATTTTATCCATACCTCAGCAGCTGAAACTTATCACCATTGAACGTCATGTTGTTCTCCACTGCCCATTGGAAGACCCTGCTTATGTCCTCCTGTAATTTTTCAGTGTCCTCTACCGTAGTGACTTTCATGCTTATTTTAGTGTCATCTGCAAATGATGATACAAAAGTGTGCTGGGTGTTTTTATCTATGTCTGCTATGAGGATGAGAAACAGCAGAGGTGCCAGGACAGTGCCTTGGGGCACTGAGCTTTTGACCTCGCTGATGCTGGATCTTGCCCTGTTCACTACTACTTTTTGTGTTCTGTGTGTTAGGAACTCAAAAATCCATCTGCCTACCTTCCCTGTAATGCCTATGGCCCTCATTTTGTGCGCTATCACTCCATGATCGCATTTGTCAAACGCCTTTGCAAAATCTGTGTAAATCACATCTGCGTTTTGGTCGTCCTCCAATGCCTCCGTAATTCTGTCATAATGGTTCAGCAGCTGTGACAGGCATGATCGACCCGCTCTAAAGCCATGCTGGTTCGGGTTATGTTGGTTGTGCTGGTCCATGAACTTTGTAATCTGCCGTCTCATCACTCTTTCAAAGATTTTTAAGATGTGAGAAGTGAGGGCTACTGGTCTGTAATTTTTAGCTAGTGCTCTACTACCTCCCTTATGCAAAGGAGCTATGTCTGCACTCTTTAAGGCCTCTGGAATTTCACCTAGATCTAAGCTCTTTCTCCACAGAATACTAAGGGCTCTTGCTAATGGTACTTTGCACTGCTTTATAAATAAAGCATTCCATGAATCTGGTCCAGGTGCTGAGTGAGTGGGCATGTTGGCCATTTCTTTTTCGAAATCTATGGGATTTGTACTAATGTCGGTTAGGTGGTCTGCGCAGCCTTCTGCTGGAGTGAAAAATATTTCTGCATTTTCTACCTTGCTGTCATTTAGTGGGTTGCTGAACACTGACTCATACTGTTCTTTTAGGATTTCACTCATTTCCTGTTCATCGTCCGTATACGAATCTCCTCTCAATAATGGTCCAATTCTACAGGTAGTTCTTAGCTTGGATTTTGCATAGGAGTAGAAATATTTTGGGTTTCTTGCAATATCCTGTATGGCTCTTTGTTCCCTTTGTACTTCTTCTGTCAGGTATGACATCTTAAGTTTGTGCTCTAATTCCGTGATCTCTCGGTTAAGGCTATCTCTCCTCTGTTGCAACATAACTGTGTTTTTCAGCAATTCAGTAACCCGTTTTCTTCTCCTGTACCATCTCCTACGCTCTCTCTCTATATCTGATCTTCTTCGGGGTTTCCTCAATGGTACGTGTTTCATACATACCTTGTATGCTTCTGTATTCAGCTTCTCTAGGCACTGTTGGGGATTTAGGGTGCTCATGTCTGATTCCCATGATATGTCTGATAGCTCTTGGTTTATTTTTTCCCAGTCAATTCTATGGTTATTAAAATTAAACTTACTGAACATTCCGTCTCTAACATTAGTGTCGCAGTTCCCTAACCCTGAGTTAATACTAGTTTGAACTTCTATGATGTTATGATCAGAGTATATTGTTTTTGTAACTTTTATGTCTCTGATTAATTCCTCGTTGTTTGTGAATATCAAATCCAGGGTATTTTCATTTCTAGTGGGATCAATTATCTGTTGGTTTAGTGAGTACTTTTCACAAAGCCTCATTAGTTCCTGGTATGTGCCTGTTGAGCCAGGGTGCTTCCAGGAGTTATTTCTGGTATAAAATTATGGTGCCTCATCTTCCATTTTACATGAGGGAGATTAAAATCTCCAAGGATTAAAATGTTTGGGGTGGGAATCTCTAGCCTATCCAGATAGCTATCTATCTTCTTTAACTGTTCTGTGAATTCCTCCGCAGTTGCTGATGGTGGTTTGTATACTAGGATAATTACTAGATTCTTATTTTCCACTTTAATGCCGAGGATTTCTACTATATCATTCGTAGCGTTCAACACTTCTGTGCAACAAAGAGTATCTTTTATATAGAGTCCTACTCCTCCCTGTGACCTATTAATTCTATCACATCTATACATGTTATAGTTTTCTATCTGAATCTCTCCGTCCAAAACATCCCTTGTATGTGTTTCTGTAAATGCTCCAAACATGGCATTTGCTTCTGATAGGAGTCCACTAACATAACTAACTTTGTCATTTTTATTTGATTTCAGACCCTGAATATTTGCAAATATGAAGCAGGAGTTACCATTTGGGATGTTTGGTCTTTCATTGTGTTTGGTTAGTACCACTGGTGATGTCCTACCTGGTATGGCCCCTGGTGCCCATACCCCTGGTTTCTCCAGTACTGACTTTGATTGTTTATACGGCCCTGATGAGCTGGTGCCTGTCTTGTCTTGTCCCACTGTTCTGCCCATCTGTCCCCTCTGTACCATTTCCACCTTTTGTCTCTTTCTTTTATCTGGTTGTTTCTCCTTATATCTAAAAAAGATTGCTGTTCATTTTCATTTTCCCTTTCCCTGCTTTCTCTGTATCGTACTGTTCCCTTTATATGGTGTTCTGGGCAGCTCATGTCATAACATTCTCTGGACTGTGTTGAAGCTTGACACATCACTGGATGGAAGTATCTGGTCACGGACTGGGCCGCGGGGGCATTGACCCCCGAACACCCCCTCCAGGGGCGTGACAGATTCTTGTCACTCCCACCCGCATCATAATGGGACGGGTGTAATGGCGAATGAGATATGTCGGCTTAATAAAAATTCTACTCTTCTTTTATTTATAGGAATTTGATTGTGAGATCACGAAAGCGCTTGGAAATTCGCTTTTATTTTGTAAAAGTGTGATATCACCTGTTTACTGTGATCTTTTTGCATATATGTATTCATATACACATAAACACTCATTCTTACATCACATATATACGTTCATTAGTTTTATTGAGGCTGCTTGTATGATTATTTCTTAATTAAAAGTTGAGTGTCACATTTTGGTATGTAATTTAATATGTTTATTTACTTGTTTAAATTACCTAGGCCCTAGGATAAGCCAACAAATTAAAATTGCATACGTTCAAGGATTGGATGAGGTTCGTGGTACTGTCTTGGCCCGGGTCTTGGCCAGTTGGTGACCTTTCATGTAGGTTCAAGGTTAGGTAAGGTTCCTCAGGAAACAGGACAAACGTTTCCAGACTCCGGTCTTAGTCAGATGATGACCCGCTGATGGAGTATGTGGTCATCTGATAGAGTTCTTCCGCTGGCTTACCGGTCCACCCCTTAAAATATTATGGTAATAGTTATAACCATTTGTTTGTGAAGGTTCATGGTATATTTCCCCAAATTTGATAGTTTATAACATAGTTTAATTCAGAATAATTATTTTAAGCAACGTTTAGCTAATTTGCTGGGAACGATTATTTCGAATTATTGCAAATGAAGTTTCAACCGTATAATATATTTAAAGAAATATATTTTGAGAAAACAAATAATCAGATGTCTTTATATTAGTTCCTCTTAAAAAAAGAAAAATTATTATATTTTTTTCACTCTGTTTTCTGTTTTTTGGTTAGGTTTACATAAAACAATAAATTTTGCTAATATTTCGTACCTATATAAGATACCCAGAATTGAATAGAATATATAAGTGCGGTCACAGCAGCTGTGACTCTCCTCATTCAGTCTCCCTGCGATCTCCGTTGGGGAGGTGAATCTATACCTACGTCTTCATACTGTGAATGATTGATCGAAACTTGCTCTTGCAGCCGCCGTTAGGGGTGGGCTGCAGGTGAAGTTCAACACCATATTGACACTAAAGGAGGCCTTCATTGTCGTGTGTAACGATGATAAGGAAGCTGAGAAGTTACTCACTACAACAGAAACTACCACTCTCTCTGCTCGAGGATTCACTGTCATGTCATCTCCAGCTCTCAGAGCAAGGAGGTCAGTCTTCCTTAATAAACTTTATTAGCTTCTCACATCTCAACCAGTTGATGAACTCAAGACATCCATTGAGGATCAAAACTCATGGGCAAAAGTGTAGAGCATCATGAAAATACCTGCAGCTTCGTCCATGCTCAAACTCACGTTCACTGATGTTAACATGCTGCCACTGCTTTGGCTGACGGTCTTGCTGTTTATTACTATTTCATCAGCCCCAATTACATCGAAGTTGAGAGATACCACTACATTCAACATTGTTACTCGTATGTACACAACACCAGAGACTGTTCTGTGAAAGAAAAGAAGTTCTGCACAACCTGTGGATGTGAAGGCGATGATTTTAGGTCTTGCACCGCCTCTGCTCCACCGACACCAACTTGCCTAAATTGCAAAAGCAACGATCATCACACTCTAGCTGCAAAATGTCACAGCATACATTAGAGTGATTAACAATAGATCCCTTTCTCTCTTAAAGAGGGAGCTGGATAGACACCTGAAGTCTGTACCTGACAAGCAGGGTTGTGGTTCATACGTCAGTCTGCGGGCGGTCAGCAGAAACAGACTGGTTGATGAGGCAGTGATCCACCTCGTTGTATTCTCTACATATTGACTGGAAGGTAGTAAATTCTTAATGGCAGATTACGTATCTGCCTGCTTATGCCAAAGTAAACTGATAATCGGTAAAATAAACGAAGCATATTTTAGAACATTTATTTCAATAATTTCCATACACATACATTCAAGCATCGACGAATGAAAATGAATTTTAAATGTTTAAAATGCACTTTAGAAAAGTTGTCAAATATAAAAATAAGTGTACATGGATATTACAGATTACATTGAAGCTA
>WNWK01058033.1:0-10566 GCA_009830355.1 Cherax destructor | reverse complement strand
GAAAACCCCACATCCCCCAAAGGCCCCCTTTTGGCGGAAAAAAAGAGAGGGGGGGCCGGATACCCGCCAAAAAGCATACCCCCTTTAGCCACCCCCCCGGAACCAAAGGGGGCCCTTTTTGGGGATACCCCCGTCCCAAAAGACCCCAAGGCCCCCCCCAGGAGCCCGGGGAGGGGCCCGGGACATCCCCAGGCGACCCAGACCACGGCAAACTACACCACCCCGAGAACCTAAGGGAATGGGTTTGGGACCACGGCCCCCTTCCCCTACCTAGGAACTAAGGGGGGAAAGAAGCCCCCAGGGAAAAAAGGGGAAGGAAATAAGGGGAAGGAGGAGGAGGAGGGGGAAAAGGGAAAAAGGGGAGGATGGGGAAGATGGGAAAGGGGAGGGAGGTTTTAAATTTGGGGTTCGGTCTGAGGGAAAAGACCAAAGAGGTCCAACCTCAGACCGAAAACCTTTTTAAACAAGGACCCCCCTTGGAAGAGGAGAGAGAGAGAGAAAAAAATCCTCCAGGAATTTTTTTTTCAAACTGTGTTTGGGTTAGGGGGTGCTTGGCTTGGGGCGGTAAATAAAACAGCATGGGAAAGAGAGGCGGGGCAAAACCCGCCAGTTGGGTAAATTTTGTAATTTCCTTTTTGTTTAGCCAACACAAGCCACGGGAACTTTTTGGGTTCCAGTACGTTTCCCCTGGGCCCCCATATGGTCAGGGCTTGGTGGGATGAGGTGAACTGAAGAAATGATGGTTTTGGGGTGGAAAAATAAGCCACTTTTGGGGCACCCCCCTAGGCATGTGTTTTGTTTTGAGTGGACACTCCTGCCGCCAACCCCTCATGACAGGGGCCCCCCTTTTTTAAAAAAACTTCCCCTGGAAGTCTGCTCAAGTGCCATTCCCAAAGGAATTTACCCCCTTAAAGGAAAAATTTCACGGGGTTTAAAGGTCTATTTCAGCCCCCCAAAATACATTTCCACAAAAACTTACAAAATTTACTTAATTTTCACGATTTGGGGGATTCTTTAAACCCAGGGTCCACTGTACTTTAATTGGCGTTTTGGCTAAGAGAAATATGAGGGTGTTTTTTGGGGGTATATATTGTTAATCATAATAAATTGTATATTTTCGTAAATAGGAATTTTGTGTAAACCCTCTGATAACCAACCCATTGGAGCAATAAGGGCTTGTTTAGCACTTTCTGTTTTGGCTGGGATAGCCCTGGGTGGCCTAGTTTTACATGGGTTTTGTGTAACTTTTACCTTTTGACCTTAGAAAGGCATTAGGCCCAGGTAATCCCACTTTCGGTAACACTGCACAATTTCTGAGTCAGTATAATGATAATTTTTCAGTATAATGATTTGAATCCCGTATAATGATGAAATTTTAAATTATGCTAGTCAAAATTAGTGCCAGATTACTGATGGAACCGGGTAACTGATTGCCAGATTACTGATGGCCAACCTGTACTAGTTTTTTTTGTAAATAGTACTGTAGTTTCTGTAGTAGTTTTTTTGTAGTATAAGTAGTCATTTTTTTTGTAACAGTAGTTTTTGTTGTAGTTTTGGGAGTAGCAGTTCTAGTAGTAGTTGTTTATGTAGTAGTAGTTTTATTAGTAGTAGTTTTAGTGGTAGTAGCAGTTTTTGTTGTAACAGTAGTTTTGTAGTATTAGTCTTTGTTGTAGAGTAGTTTTAGTAATAGTAGTTTTGTAGTAGCACTAGTAGTTTATGCAGTGGTAGTAATAGTTTTAGTAGTAGTAGTAATAGTTTTAGTAGTACGTAGTAGTAATAGTTTTTTAGTACGTAGTAGTTAGTTTTAGTAGTAGTTTTTTGTAGTTCTTGTAGTAGTATTTGGTTTATAATAGTAGTTTTGTAGTCATAGTCTTTTTTGTAGTATTAAATAGTAATCTTTGTTGGTTTAGTAGTAGTAGTAGTCTTTTTTTTAGCAGAAGTAGTTTTTGTTGTAGTAGTAGTTTTTTTAGTAGTAGTAGTGTGGAGAAATTTCTCCAGTAAAGGGGATCTCTCAGTCCCCCTCAGCCCCCTGAGGGGCTAGCCCTCCGGAAGGGGCTAGTGGACTCTTCCTTCCTTGTAAACAGTTTTATGAGGAACATATGTACGTATTAACAGTGTCATGAGGCACTCCTTCCTCTCCTTGCTAGAGTTCTTGATCAACTACGCAACGAGTTTAAACGAAAGTACAGTGGAACCCTGAATATCAGCCGTAATCCGTTCCAGAAGGTCGGCTAAATTTGGAAAGGCCTAAATTCGAAGCAATATTTCCCATAAGAATTAATGTAAATACGTACAATTAATCCGTTCCAGACACCCAAAAATAATAAAAAAATACATTTTGTAAAGTTTAACTATAATTTTACATACACAAAACAATGACAATTACATATAAATGAACATTTAAATCATTATTACATACCTGCATTGAGGACTCTTGTTGGCGTATGGAAAACAGGGAAGACTAATTGTTTAAAAGGAATCCTTCCATAAGGACTTCAGGTATCAAGTCCTATCCGGGTTACTTCTTCTTTGTCTTTTAGTGGCACTGGGACCAGCTTGAGAGTCACTGGACCCCTGTTGCACAAAAAAACTGTCCAGAGAGTTCTGTTTCTGGCATCTTTTTAAGATCTGCCTGAAATATGACAAGGCTTTGTCACTGAACATGTTCCAGATATGGCTTGTTTCAGCTTGGTCAGGTGATATTTCTCAGCAAAAGCTTGCACCCTACTCCACATTGCACAAATCTCCTTAATCTCTGAAGGCACCTCCTTCCCTCTCTCTTCCTACTCCTCTGAAGCAAGTTCCTCAGCTGTGGTCTGTTGCTGTTCCAGTTGAAGGTGTTGCAGCTCGTCAGTGGTTAGCTTTTCCCCTGTGGTCCTCCACCAACTCTTCCACATCCTCGCCACTCACATCCAACCCCATGGACTTCCCCAAAAACACAACAGATTCCACAACAGGCGTAGGGTCGTCAGGGTCAGCCTCAAACCCTTCAAAATCCTTTTTCAGGACACATTCGGGAAAAAATTTTTCTCCAAGAAGAGTTCAAAATCCTGAAAGTCACTCCTGCCAACCCTTTACCTATAAGGCTTATAAAGTTGTGATACTGAAGTGATTCCTCCAGAACTCTCTTAGGGTCAATTCAGTGTCCAAGGTCACTTCAAAGCACCTTTGAAACACTACTTTTGTGTTTTTGAAGTTAGAAATGACCTGCGGTCCATGGGCTGGATGAGAGGAGTCGTGTTAGGAGGCAAGAACTTCACTGTTATAAACTGAAATCCTAGACAATTGGTCTACCAAGTTTGGAGGATGAGCAGGAGCACTGTCCATTACCAGGAGGCACTTGAGTGGCAATTTATTTTCCAGGAGGTTTTTTTACACTCGAGCCAAACACTTCATCAGCCCAGTCAATGAAAAGTTGCCTTGTGACCCATGCCTTATGATTAGCTTTCCACATCCACACAATTTACTCTTGACAACATTGTTTTTCTTGAACACTCTGGGATTTTCAGAGTGATACATCAGTGGCTTCACTTTGAAATCTCCCTAGTGTTAGCACAGAACAAAAGAATTAGCCTATCCTTCATAGACTTGTGTCCTGGCATGCCTTTTCCTCCTGCATGATGTAGGTCCTCTTGGCATTTTCTTCCAAAAGAGGCCTGTTTCGCACAATTGAACACTTGTTAGGTTGGAATTCTTCAGTCACTACATCCCCTTGCATTCATGCACAAATTTTCCAGCGCATGTTTGTCTGAACCTGCAGCCTCACCATGCCTTACAACACTGTGTATGCCACTACGCTTCTTAAATCTGTCAAACCAGCCTCTGCTGGCCTTTAAATTCACTAACATCAGCACTAGTTCCAGGATTTTCTTCACGAGATCTACATGCAACTGCCTTGCCTTTTCACACATGATAGTCTCTGAAACACTATCTCCGCTGATCCACAACAACAATAACTTCTCCACATCTTCATTTGTTTGTGATCTCTTTTCATTAACATGTTTACCCCTTTTGCCACATCAGCTTCCTTGATTTGTTCTTTCTTTGCCAGAATGAAAGTGATTGTTGATTTGGATTTCCCATACATCCTGGCAAGTTCCAGCACCCACACACCACTCTCATATTTTTCAATAACTTCTTTCTTAAATTCCATCATGTTTCTCACTTTCTTTACCAAAGGAACTTTCTTTGGGCCCATGGTGGTTTATTTCACAGTCGCACTTAATAAACAAGCACAAAAACCAATGGATTTTAAGGAAATGTTTGGATGAATGCACAGAGTATATGCTCATTCACCAACAGACACAGGGAGACTAACTCACCTACGCGGCGTCCGGTGGGGCGCGTCTAATATGGCCGATTTCAAGGCACTGGCCGAAATACGAAGCAAAATTTCCGCACAAAAACCGGCCTAAAAGAATCGGCCGATATTCGAGGTTCCATTGTAATTACTCTTTCTCCTTAGCGGGAAAAATTTAAAGGGAAAAACCTGTGCCCCACTTTATCTACAAGTTGGGACTATTGGGAATTCTAGTCTATAGCTAAACAACAAAACCTATCCTCTTGTATTGAATATACTGTTGCAATGTGTAAGGAAGGTATATAAAGCGAACCTGCAGTTCTTTTGTACGGGTGAGTAGGGGCTCTGGGCAGGGCGATAAGCTAGGTTGAATTCAGAGCATGCCACTACAAACCTCCTGCTAAGAACAATGAAAATACTGACTTTGCACAGTAAACTATGAAATAATGTCAATCTCCACTAGGAAAATTAGTGTTAAAAGAAACATGAGTGTATCATCCGCGGTATAATGCCGATAAGTGTAGTGTAGTGTCACGTATGCATTCAGGTGTTATGAACAAAGGGACAAGATATTACCCTATCACGTAAAAAATGACCAAAGTGACTCCATATCGACGAGTGAGGACATAGCTATGCATCTGTAGCAGGCTACTCAAGACATCAATACTGGGGTCATACTTCCCATACCACAAACTAGGGGGAAAATTTGGGTCAGTTAAATACTACCCAGGTAAGTCCAGCCATACCCACACCTAATTACGTTAGCTGCAGCTAATAGATAGGGGTGAGATTTGATGGAATTACATGGGTGATTCACTCAAAATTACGTAAGTATCACTACACATTTCAGATAAAGAAATGCTGATATATACACTCCTTTGGGGCAAATTATATGACTAACAAACTTGTTAATCCACAGCTACTGTGGAAAGTGGAATGATTCCAAGGGGATGTCCGGGGAGGGGCTGTTGACATCGTGCTGTTAACAGATAAGTACCGATTGCTATATGTTTGTTTCTTGCAGGAAAGTGTACTTATCAAACCAGTAGTAGAGTAGTTTTCATTGCAGTAGTAGTTTTTGAGTAGAAGTTTTTGTGCAGTAGTTTTGCTGTAGTATAGTTTTTGTTGTAGTTGTAGTAGCTTTTGTTGAGTAGTAGTAGTCTTTGTAGTAGTAGTAGTAGTTTTGTTGTAGTATTAGTAGCTTTTGTTGTAGTATTAGTATTTTTTGTAGTAATAGTAGTTGTAGTGGTTGGTTGATTTGGATGGTTGGTTTGGTTTGTTTGTTGGTTGGTTGGTTTAGTTGGTTGGTTTAGTTGGTTGGTTTGGTTTGTTGGGTTAGTTGGTTGGTTGGTTTGGTTGGTTTGGTAGGTTTGGTTGGTTGGTTGGTTTGTTGTGGTTTGGGTTGAGTTGTGTTGGGTTGGTTTGGTTGAGAAGGTTGGGTTGGGATGGGATGAGATGGGATGGGATGGTGGGTTGGGTTGGGTTGGGTTGGGTTGGGTTGGGTGGTGGTGGGTTGGGTTGGGATGGGATGGGATGGGTTGGGAGGGGTTTGGGGTTTGGGGTTTGGGGTTTTTTCTCCCAAGGCAAGTCGGAATATTAAGCACACACAAAAAAAAGACAAATTGATGTTGTCTGAACCAATGCCCTCTTACACTGGAGTGAAAATGGGCAGGTCCAGGAAACCCTGGACTGGACAAAAAAAACACATTTCCACTTTATTATGTTTCAACGGGCCCCAGACAGCCTAAAAACGAAAATTTACCCATTACATTGTTTTTTTGGGCCTCCATTAAGCATATGTGTGAGCCTTTGTCTTAAATTTTTCCATTTTATCTAATATAGTTTTATGGGGGTCCATTTTATTGAGGATTTACTGTATATGTATTTAAAACAAAAATTGTATAACTAAAATTATGACAATCTCCCATATTGTTTTTTTTCCATACCCCTTTCTGGTATTATCCATGAGGTCTTCCAGGTCAATTGGAACGAGGCTCCAGAAAAAACATTTGAAGTTCCCTCCAGTCAAACATCTGCAGCCCCCCCAGAGGTAAACATTCTACTCCTGTAAAAAACATGCTTGGCTAACAAATTTTTTACTTTTAAAAATCAAGAATGGGGGGGCCCAAAAGCCTGAAAAAAATCCAAGCTCACTGACCGGGAATCTTGGACTCACCTGATGGGCTACCCACTTGTTCCAATATTTATTTACAATTGTGTTATTACGATTTTTGAGTTATACTTATATATTTTTTCCTTTACTATCCTAAACCCCCTTTTTTTACTTAACTGTTTTATCACATCAGTAGCATTACATTTTTCTGAAATTATCAAAACTGGATTTACAAAAAAAAAATGTATTACTGTACAATCTTTCTGAATAATATTTGCATATAACAAAAAAATGATCATGTTCAGAACATGTCCCTCAGCAAGATAAGTTTAACCTTTCAATGCTTCATTTGACATAGATTTACAAACAGAAGTTTGAATAAAAAAAAAAAAAAAAGCATACAAACATAGAGGATTCCTCAAAAAAAAAAAAAAAAAAAAAAAAAAAAACCGGAAAATTTAAAAAAAGGAGGAAAGTAAAGCCGTGCGTTATTCCCCAACCAATTGGTATGATTTTTATGAATTTTTCCAGGGGAAAATTGTATGAGGATAAAGAAATTAAAAGAATGAAGGAAAGTAATAATAAAAAAACAGGAGATATGAATTAAGTTAAAGGCAATAATGAATTCTCAGATAATCTAACTAGTTTTGTTATTCCCCAAATTCCAAAAATATTTGTTTGTCATTTACAACCCACTACAAAATAAAAAAAAGTCCGAAAGGAATCAAGAACAATACAGCAAAAAGAATCGTAAAAAATATCAGAAGCAGCAAACAGAAAAAGGGGCAAAATAAGATAGTAGGAGATTTCAGTAGAAGATAAAACCCAGAAGAACTGGACCCACATGGAGGAGTCTATGAACAGGGGAAAAACGTTGAATTTATAATTTAGATTTTCAACAAAATTTTAAAAGGCCAACAAACTAAGAGATAATGACTCAAAAAAGTGTAATGAAGTTATAATAAAAGCGGGATTTTGTATTCCATCCAGAGAAAAAATTTGAATGCTTTTAAACCCCTTTTAGAATTCCATCTCAAAATTTGGATGTGTTTTTGTACAGTACCCCGGGCTCCTGCCCAACTCCCCCTTTTATGAAGTGTTTTTTTTTTAAATGCTTTTGTAAGTGTATTTTGGGGGTCAAAAAGGACTATCTACTTTTTATTCCTTATGGGAATAACTTTGTTTGTAATGGCATTGAACAGCATTCTGGAATGAAAAAATCAAAACCGGGGTCCACTGTCTATGTTATTGAATCTCTTTCAAGCCCTTTTTATCTTACAATTTTTTCCAAAATTTAAATTTTTAAATATCTCAGAGTCCAAACAGTCATTATTTGTATATTACAATATCAGTGGGCCCTTGGGTTCGTCATTATATCATTCCAGAATGCTGTTCAAATGCCGTTCCGAAATTTGTTATAAGGAATAATTAAATTAGATTAGTCCTTTTTGACCCCCAAAAACACTTACAAAAACACTTACAAAAATACACTTACATAATTGTTCAGTTTAATTTCCGGGGGTCCACTGTAATTGGTTCCCAATCACTCATACATAAATGATAAATGCCTCCTCATTTCCCCAAGAAAAGTTTAGAGTCTTGATTGGGTCCCCGAGAAAGACAGACTTCTACTACTTAGAGGCATATAATTTATTTCATGCTCAATGAAAGGGTTTAAAATTATCGAATAGTCCCCCTTTTGAGTTGTGAAAAAGATAAAAGGGCCATCGGGAAAAGATCATGGGGGTTCACATTTTGCTACCGGTGGAAAAAAAGGGAAAACAGAGAGCACCATGCTAGAGCTCAACAGAAGAAGAATAAGGGAAAATTACAAGAACTAAAGAAAGACAAAGGAAATGAAATATCTAGTGTTGCCGCCCTTTTATTAACCCTTTGACTGTCCAACCCCCCTAACCTATGCCTCCGTTGCCCAAAAATTTAAAAAAAAAAAAAAAAATTTTATGAAATGATAGAGAATTTTTCCCGATGGTAAAGACCCCAAAAAAGTTTGAAAATTTGATTGAAACCCACGGGATTACGCCTGCGGGTTAGTATCTCACAATATATCCCATTTTTTTCGTTTATTTTGGCCCCTATTTTGGTAAATTCCATTGTTCCATTGACCAAACTCATAGATTTTTTTTTTAAACCCATTTGTTCTATCGATGGAAAGAAACCCCCAATTTATCGATTTCAACTACTCAATAAAGTGATCAGAAATTGGCAATTTCCTTTCACAAAAAAAAAAAAGTTGTCAATTTCAAAATAGGGTCCAGAATAAACAATGCAGACATTCTGGCACAAAATAAGATGTTATCTGTTCATTAGCCCGTCTTTGGGGCCCCTCTTATATTACTTTGTTTTTATTTTGTTTTTTTATTCACAAAAAAATGAAGATTTACCGTTATCAATATGGCATTATTGTAAAGGGTAAAAAAATATCATCCTTTGTGAAAGAATATTAGACTCCCCAAATTTGATGTGTATTGGACGCGTGGCTGATTTGTTTACTCTTGAACATTTGCAAAAATCAACATTTCCCCTCTTTATCAATTTCAATGTTTTAAAAGAAATAATCAAAATCACTATATTTCTGTAGTATGTTATCCATTCATAAATGAGACCATACAAAGGAATAAAACCCAAAAACATACGAAAATACCCCTAAAGTGGGTTTTTAATAAAAAAATGGTGGGTTTTTCTCATTATGTACGCGTCTATTTTTTAATCGCCCCGCCCCACAGACCCATTCTCTCCTATGTGGGCCTACCAGCTTTTCCCCCTTTGATTTGAAGCCGCTAGAATTTGGGGGTATTAATACGTCCGAAACAGTGGCTGAAGACGTTTTATACGACTGAAACAGTCAAAGGGTTAACAAAGCAATGGAACTCCTGATAGAGTTGACATACAAAGGCATTGTCAAATAATATCATCAAGAGAAGCCATAATACTGAAGACACTTGATAATACTTAGTGAAGTGGCAACTATGAAAACATCAAAATGAAATGAACATATAAAATACAACACTATAAGGTACCTTTCTTAAAAGCGCTTGCTTTTAATTTGTTTTAAATTTTATAGCCATTATAGATGTATTCAATTCGGTTTCATTTGTGACTGCTATATTAAACCATTTGGGAAATTTAAATTTTTCATCTGTAAAAAGAGTAAAAAAACATTTGTATGCATCCAATAGCCGATTCTTACACACCCCTATTTTTTTAAAAACTGCACATGTAATTCATGGGACTGGGTTTTACTAGGTCTGATTGAATTCAGGGTTCCCCCGACTTTCGGTCATAATCCGTTCCAGGAGCAGACCTTAACTCGAAAGTGAAACCTTATTTTCCATAAGAAATAATGTAAATACAATTAATCAGTTTCCGACACCCAAAAAAATTCAAAAAACTTAATTTTGGGCAAGATTAACATACTTTTACATAAACAAAACAATTATAAAAATATATAAAAATAATAAATTTATAATTAAACATTTAAAATAACATTTACTTACCTTTACTGAAGAGAGTTGCTGGGATCAAGATAGGGGGAAGGGCAGGGAAAGGGAGGTTTGGGGGAAAACTCCTCCATAAAAGGGCTTCAGGTAACAAGTCCCCCTCTGGGGTTATTCCATTCTTTGTCTTTTAATGCCACTAGGACCAGCTTGGGGTCACTAGACCCTGTCTAGAAAATAACTGTCAAGAGTGTTGTTTCTCGCCCAAAATTTTCCTGAAGTGCAACATGGCTCCACTAACTGGTCGCAGAGATGGCTTATTTCAGCTTGCTAGGGGGGTGTTTTTCAACAAATGTCTGCAACTTAGTCCACATAGAAAACATTTCCCAAACTCAAGAAGTTACTACCTCCCCCCGTCCATCCTCCCCTGAATCAATTTCCTTAAATGTCTTATGCTGTTTTTGATGAAGCTCTTGCAGCTCTTCGTGGGTTTGGTCACCTTTTGCTCCTCCACCAACTCTTCCACATCCTCACCACTCACCTCCCAAACCCCCGGGGCTTGCCCAATTCCCAAAGGCACAGGGTCTCAGGGGCACCCCAAAACCTTCAAAACCCCCTTTTAAAACAATTCCACAATGGTTCCAAGCAGAGTTCAAAGTCCTGGGATTGCCAAGCCTTACCTATAAGGCTTATGCAAT
>WNWK01058032.1:0-10566 GCA_009830355.1 Cherax destructor | reverse complement strand
AAACCTACCTAACCTTATTATAACAAGGCAATTTAATTTAAACCCAACTAAATATATTTTAGATACGTTAACATTAATTTAATAATAAACAAACACAATGAAATATTTTTTTCGTTTTTTTCAGAATGATTTTGGCAAATTTAGCATACAAAATTTTCACTTGTCTTATATGGCAAGATAGGTTGTATTTAAGCCAAAATCGCAAGTTTTACCAAACCCAAAAATATATATATATATATATATATGAGAGAAAACACATGACACTTTAACCCACAGGACCAAGCAAATAAAATAATATAAAATACTGCTCGTTGGGCTAGTACACCAAACAGGAGTAGAATGAAATTAGCTCAGAGGCACCCACACCCCGTATGTCCTAGGATGACGGTAAAACACCTAGTTTGGGTTTTTTGTGGTCATTCTTGTAGGATTGGTGGTCCTGTGTGTTGGGAGGTCAGTGTTTTTGCTCACCATGAGGGGGCCAAAACAGCAGGGTTGAGTCCTTCGCTAGTCGCAGTGTGGTTAGATCAATCCCCCCGTTGGGGGTTACTTTTTTTTTTATTAATGCATCGGTTTTTCCCCACCAAGGCAGGGTGGCCCAAAAAAAAAAAACTTTCATCATTATTCACTGATCACTGTCTTGCCAGAGGCGTGCTTACACTAAAAATTTAAAAAAACTGCAACATTAACACCCTCCTTCAGAGTGCAGACACTGATTCCCATCTCCGGGACAAAAACCGGCCTGCCGGTTTCCTGAATCCCTTCATAAAAGTTACCTTGCTCACACCCAACAGCCGTCAATTCCTAGAACCCATTTGCCCATTAGCTGCTATCTAACACGCTCACGCACGTTTTCTGACGTCCAACCCCAAAAAAAAAACCTCCTTTACCCTCTCCCCCCAACCTTTTTCCGGGGCCGACCCGCCCCCCCCGCCTTCCATCCACTACAGAAATCCTCGAAGTCATTCTTTTCGTTCCATCCTTTACAAGTCCAAACCATCTCAAAACCCCCCTTTCACCCTTTTGGGGTAAATTTTTGGGAACCCCACCCTCCTCCTAATCTCCAAACTAGGGGTTCTCTGCATTAACTCCAACACATTGCCCTCAGACACGACATCTCCACTGCCTGCACCCTTTCCCCTTTTTGCAACATTCACAACCCATGCTTCACCCCCCACAAGAGTTTTTATAACTATACCTCATTCCCCTTTTTCTTTCAGGGGTTAAGTTTTTTTTCTCCACAAACTTCTCAGTGCAACACTCATCTTTTTTTTCCCTTTAACCATGATTTACCTCATCTTTCATAGACCCATCTGCTGACACGTCCACCCCAAATATCTGAATACATTCACCCCCCCCCCCCTCCCCCCTCCCTCCCTCCCCCCCGTCTGATATCCAAATTCCGTTACCTATATTTTTTTTTTTTCCTCATCACCTCATTCTTTCCTATATTTACTTTTAATTTCCTTCTTTACATACCCTACGAAATTCATCAACCAACCTCTGAACTTTCTTCAGATTCTTCCAAAAGCACAGTGTCATCAGCAAAGAGCAACTGTGACAACTCCCACTTTGGTTAGATTCTTTATCTTTAACTCCACACCTCTTGCCAACACCGAGCATCACTTCTTACAACTCCTATAAATATGTTGAACAACATTGTGACATCACATCCCTGTCTAAGGCCTTCTTTTACTGGGAAGTAATCCCCTCTTGCCTACATACTCAACTTGATCAAATCCGTAAAGGCTCTTCACTGCTTTCAATAACCTACCTCCTCTTCCATTATCTGCAACATCTGCCACATTGCTCCCCTATCCACCCTGTCATACGTCTTTTCCAAAACTATAAATGCCAAAAACCTCTTTACCATTATTTAAATACTGTTCACCTATATGTTTCACTGCAAACACTTGGCTCTACACACCCTTCCTTTCCTAAACCCCTTGTTCATCTGTTATCCTGCTCTACGCTTACTCCTAATTTTTCAATAATAACTCTACCATACACTTTACCAGGTATACTCAACAGACTTATTCCCTATAATTTTTACACTCTCTTTGTCCCTTTGCCTTTAAACAAAGGAACTATGCATGCTCTCTGCCAGTTATTAGGTACCTTACCCTATTCCGTACATTTATTAAATAAAAACACTAACACTCCAAAACTATATATCCACCTGATTTAACCTTTCTATCTTTATCTCATCAACCCAGCGCTTTACTACTTTCATTCACCCACTGCCCCACGCACTTCCCTGTCATTCACAAATGGTTCTTCCTACTTCTACAAGATGTTATACCTCCTTGCCCTATACACGAAATCAAGCTTCTCTTCATCAACATTTAACAACCTCGAAATATTCCCTCCATCTTCCAATGCCTCTGACTCTCCATTTAATAACTTCCCTCCTATTTTTAACTGTCAAATCCATTTGTTCCCTAGGCTTTCAACTTATTAATCTCACTCCAAAACTTTTTCTTATTTTCAACAAAATTTGGTGATAACATCTCACCCACTCTTTCATTTGCTCTCTTTTTACATTGCTTCACCACTTTTTAACCTCTTTTTCTCTCCATATACTCCTCCCTCCTTACATCACTTCTACTTTGTAAAAACCTCTATATGCTATCTTTTTTCTCTTACTACTCTCTTTACATTAGTCAACCAATCGCTCTTCTTCCCTCCCGGACCCACTTTCCTGTAACCACAAACTTCTGCTGAACACTCTAACACTATATTCTTAACTTACCCCATACATATTTTACCCCATTGCCTATACTCACACTAGCCCATCTGTCCTCTAACAGTTGTTTATATCTTACCCTAACTGCCTCCTCCTTTAGTTTCTAAACCTTCACCTCTCTCTTACTTGCTGCTTCCATTTTCCTTGTATCCCATCTTCCTTTACTCTCACTTTAGCTACAACTAAAAAGTGATCTGATATATCTGTGGCCCCTATATAAACATGTTCATCCTGAAGTCTATCCAACAGTCTTTTATCTACCAATATGTAGTCCAACAAACTACTGTTATTACATCCTAAATCATATCTTGTATACTTATTTATCTTCTTTTTCTTCAAATATGTATTGCCTGTAACTAAACCTCTTTCTATACAAAGTTCAATTAATGGGCTCCCATTATCATTTACACATGGCACCCCAAACTTACCTACCACACCCACTTTAAATGTTTCTCATACTTTAGCATTTAGGTCCCCTACCACAGTTACTCTCTTACTTGGTTCAAAAGTTCCTATACATTCGCTTACATCTCCCAAAATCTCTCTTCTCACACCCTCTTTCTCCAGGTGCATACACACTTATTATGACCCACTTTTCACATCCGACCCTTATCTTAATCCACATAACCTTGAATTTATACTATTATAATCCCTCTTCTCTCCAACACACGTCACATCGCCAACGATCTCGCTCCGTATAATCGATTACGCCTCTAATTACCCTGACCTTCGTCTTATCTTCACATCAGGATTGGCGGTGGCAGCCTACCCAAGGGCAGGAAGCCTCCTCTGCACTCCTGTTGCTGCCTGAAGTCTCAAAGCCATACAGCCGCTCACAGCCAGTGTGCCTCTTCTCTCAGGGCATACAGCGCCCCATCAAGCTACAGTTCACTTCTCAGTGTCCTGCGCCTCCAGGATTGGTGCGTCGGTGGCTGCCTACCCAAGGGCAGGTAGCCTCCTCTGCACTCCTGGTGCTTCTCCTCGCCGCCCAGACAGTGTTGGCTCTCCTTCCAGGGCATACAGTGCCCCATCAAGCTACAGTTCACCTCCAGTGTCCTACGCCTCCAGGATTGGGCTCGGTGGCTGCCTTCCCAAGGGCAGGTAGCCTCCTCTGCACCTCCTGTTGCTGCCTGAAGCTCCCAAGCCATACAGCCAGTGGTGCCTCTCCTCGCCGCTCACAGCCAGTGTTGGCTCTCCTCTCAGGGCATACAGTGCCCCATCAAGCTACAGCTCACCTCAGTGTCCTGCGCCTCCAGTGTCAGACTCTACAAGCAAAATTTAATTAAAGAAATAGCAGTAAGTACGCGTGTCTACTACTCCACACGTACTTTCCTCAGATTTGGCCATTTGTCACCGCCACATCTTTACGCAACTAGATGATGCCTCGATGCCTTCCACCTCTCTCCCCCTTCCACTCCCCCTACGCCCCTTCTGCCTCTAGCCTTCCTACCTCTTCCAAAACCAATTCTTTCTCGCTGAACCTCAAATACTCTAATTCTGATGCCACTAACCATCCTGAAAATTATTATTCCAGATCACGGGTGAACCTCAACTTAAAATCTTTAAGACACACTCAGGCTTCAAACTCCTTCTTGACAGACAATCTTACGAAACGTACACCTCAACCTGACCAGACAACACCTAGACGCCGGCTTCACTATTATTTGGACTCCTGAGCACCGTGCCAAAAGTACGGTCATTGCTAAACATGTAGACTATTCTCTCCTGACTGCCTATGACACAGACAAAGAAGACTTAATCAAAGACATTAGTACAAAGAACAAAGTCTCTGTTGACGATATTTACAGACCTGATAACTCTACAATCCTCAAAATACGCTGTTCAACTCCTTCTGACGCCTTATTCTCTTCAACCAAGGAATCTTGCCGACTATCCGCATTCTCCAAACACTTCTTCACTCCTAAACTTCCACCCCATCACACAATGTCTAAAATGCTACAATTCGGACACGACAAAATACATGCACATCCAAACAAATCTGCTCCAGATGTTCAGCAACTGGCCACTTCTGGAATACATGCAACCTTCCCTAAATTTCTAACCAGGGGGTACACACTGCAGTTAAAGCCCTACTAAAAAGACATTCCCTTCCCCAGAGCAAGCCAACCCCCCCTCCCAATCCCTTCCCCTACACCTCCCCTACCAAATCTCCCCCACCCACAATGCCTGGGCAACTCCACCCTTTCTACCTCTTTCCCCCAAACCCTTCCCATTCTTCAAACACCAACAACAGACTACAAGCACCTCTCCACCACACCTATACCCACAATAGATACAAAAATTCAATCGCCATGCTGTTTACTCTGGATGGCAACTCCAAGCTTACCAATCAGACTACTCAATATCCAACCTAATCTTGAATGCTAAAACCCCTTCTAATTATCCCTCCTTCCCTTCTCTAAGCCCTCCAACCTCTCCCTCCGACCCTCTCTCATCACCCCTCTTCCACCCCCACCAGCCTCCCCTCCCCCACCTCTTCCATCAACCTTCCCACCAACACCCTCCCGCTGCCGCGGCCACCCTCCCCCACCTACCCCTTTACCAAAGCCCACTTCCCCACCACCTTCGCCCATTCATCCAAATCCAAGACTTCATCCAGGTCCAACTCCATCCTCCAGACAAAAATCCACTAACCTAAACCTCCCCAAATTTGACAGACAGACCAAAGCACATAAAAGCAGATCCATCTTTCCTCCTCCAGGAAGGGGTCCGTAACACCCACACATCCACCATGGCATTCACAGGCTTTTTAAATCCTCCTGAATTAAATTGCTAAGAGAAACCATTAAATCATGTTTAAGGTATTCAGTTCAACTGTTCTTACTTTATAATTAGACACCTACTGGGAACTCCTTGAAGCAGAGAGGCCAGATATTGTCATACTAAACAGTACCTGCCCAAAGCCCTAACGACCGTCATTATGGTTATACGACCCAGTCCCCTACGATCCCCACGATGGGGTTATCCTTGTCAAATCCAACATAAAACATGAATTTTCAATCCCTTTTATTACCAACACTGTCTTGCGGCAGAATACAACCCACCTTGGCCCTTCATCTTCTTTCACTACCATGCTCGCCCAAACACTATTCTAAATAACGACCTTTCCTTAGTCTTCAACTACACCAACAACCAACATAATTGCTTTGACATGAATGCCAAACAAACCCTTTCATCACACCGTAAAACCAACTTGGTCACCCAATTACTCAACTCACAAACATAAACACCTAATTCACCCGGCCCAGATTCAACACCTTTCTACAACCACATGGGAAGGGAAACCGATATCATTCTCAAACGAGCTAGCCTATCTTCCAACACTACATCTCACCTCCCATTAAGGCTCTGATCAACCCAGTCATCTTACACATCTCTTCCAACCCACCCCATCCACAAGACCTTCCTTCCTACAAGAAGCTGATGATGCTCCAACACATAGATAATACTAACCTCACCTATGACTAAAAAAAACCTATTCTGAATTGACACTAACTTGATCTCATCCAAGACAAATTACACAAGCAGCCAACCTGCAAAATACCAAAGAAACTCAACCACTGTTATTCTTTCAAACCTCAATCAGAACGAAGATTAATTATCTGCTACCACAACCGCTTCCTCTACAACACACACAAGATTTAACGTCCGATTAGATCTACTTACTCAGAAAAAATTTAACAGTCAGACCAAGACCACAACTCTATTGGTCACAGTCATACCAAGCAGACAAACAGCGAATTAAAACCCAAAGACTCTGGAACTTTATCAAAAAAACGAGGTACCAACCCACCAACAAATTCAAACACATCACCCACAAAACACAACCTGACCCAGGCAAAACATCTTCAAACACATCTGGGAGAACATCTTCCACCCCCCACCCACCCCACCCTAACGCCATCCAACACATTCAGAACAAAAGAACACTGGAAACTACACAAACACGAAAAAACCAGACAGCCACATCCATCTGACTCCCTTACTTCCTCCCAAGAACTCGACACCCTTTCACCAACACAGACATTAAAACTCCTCAGACACCTTCCTCCCAAGGCTCCTGGTGCCTCTGGCCTAAATTCATATTATCCTAAAACACCTTCCTGACTCTATCATTACTTCTACACAAACCTCCTCAATGCCTCCTTGCTTCTGGTTACTTCCTTCACTCTTCAAAGCTGCTACCGTCATCCTCCTTCCCAAACCCAATAAAGACCACTCTGACCTAGAAACTATCGCCCTATCAGCCTCCTCGAAACATTAGGTAAACTCTTTGAAAAACTTATCAACCATCGTCTTCGCAGATACCTGGAACACAACTCACTTCTTTCTAACGGCCAGTTTGGCTTCAGAACTCACAGATCTACACAGGATGCCATTAACATCATTCTCAACTACATCCACATAAACACAAAAAGAAAACAGGACAGTTCTGTGCAAAAGACGTTGAAAAGCTTTTGACACTGTCTGGCATGTAGGGCTCAAACACAAAGCCTGACTAACTTTAACCTGCCTCTCACTACTGAAAACTCCTCTGCAACTTCCTTTGACGGCGCACCATGAGAATCAGATTCCAGCTGCTACTCTGACTACTTCACACTAAATGCTGGAGTACCCCAGGGATTGTCCTCTCCCCTACCCTCTACATTTTATACACTAACGACATTCCAACACCTGTATACCACAACTCCATCACACTATCCTATGCAGACGACATTACACAACTCACCACTCCGCCAATATAGATACACTCTACACAAAACACAGAATGAGGTCGACAGGATTGCCTTCGGGAAAAAAATGGAGGATCAAAACCAATGCAGCTAAATCCAGCATTACATATTTTAACTATAGGGAAACGTGATCCTCCATTACCTGTCGAGCTCAGAACAGCTGACACCCGCACCTACATCCCCATCACAATCTGCTCAGTCCTTGGCATTAATCTTGACTACCTTCTTTGCTTACACAGGCACATTCACTCAAAAAGCATGCAGTAGCTAGTGTGGCCCTTGCGGGCCTCTACAAGCTGAAACATGCTCAAACGCACCAAACTACACCTCTATAAATCCCTACGCCCTCTGATAACTTACTCTCCCTAGCCCTCTCTTGCAGCCAAAAAAACATTAAACTGCAGCGTGTCCAGAACAAGGCTCTGCGCTGGGTGCTTGATGTCAGATGGAAGACTTTCGCCACAAGTCTCTCCATGCCCAGTTAGACATCCCTGCGCTGTATATGTACTGGAAGACTCTCAGTGACAGACAGATAGACAAACTGAGACACACATGACTACTGGACCTCTCCCTTGACGAAGACATTCGTAGACCCACAAACCAACACAACCTTTCTATTCTTGTATGATCCTGCTCCTAACCCTATTTACAATAACCTTGATTCATGTCAGATACCTTGAGCTGTTCGACCCTCTGACCCACTTTTAGCCTTAGCTGCTGGGTTAAGCCCTGGCTCAACTTCTAACACTCCTCTCTAGCGGTAATCTTCACCTGTCCGTCCTCCCCGCTCACCCCACAGAAGTCTCATCAACAGGAGAGCCTCTATTCCTGTTCTCAAGTCTGCCCCACGATCGCCTTAGCTGCTGGGTTAAGCCTGGCTCTATTTCTACGACTAAGACTCCCTCCAGCGCTATTCTTCGTCTGTACCGTCTTCCTCTCATCCCATTGGGATCTTACCTACTTATTCGATTCGATTCGTCCTTTGTGTTAGTGGACTTTGTAAATGGTCCAAGTCGGACTGAAACGTCGTCGAGGCTCCTCTTTTTATATGTGTGGGTTGTGTGTAGTGACCTTCATGCTACAACACTGAGTACTAGTACTGTTCTTCATGCTACAACACTGAGTACCATTATTGTCCTTCATGATGCTACAACACTGAGTACTACTGTCATTCATGCTACAAAAACTGAGTACCAGTACTTCCTTCATGCTACAACACTGAGTACAAGTACTGTCCTTCATGCTACAACACTGAGTACAAGTACTGTCCTTCATGCTACAACACTGAGTACCAGTACTGTTCTTCATGCTAAAACAATTGAATTACTAGTTCTTTCAACTGAGTATTTTTATTTGTAGATGTCTGCCATCCAGTGGCTTTATCAATATAATACAAGAACATAATGAGTAGACTGTCGAACTATATACAAGAGACGAGGTAATCGTCCTCAACCTTGAGATGGTGATGAGCAACGTAGTCTGAAGGATCTAAACATCAGGAAGATAAGCGCTTATATACTGGCGTCAGATGAAGGACGTGTAGAGATGAAGGCATTGTCATGATAGACAGAACTCAACCAGTGACAATGACTTTCGTCTGTTGCGCCTCCTCAAGTCATACCAGATATATGCCAGTCTTCCTGCCTGTGCTTCAGATTCCTCAATACTAGGTGCTCTTCACCTACTACAAGGCTGAGGGAGTGATTACCTGTCTTTTGTATGTAGTTCTTGTAATGTCTTGATAAAGCCACTGGATAGCGAATCGTCTACATATTAAGATACCCAGATGTTGCCCAATAAGGATCACATTATTCTGCATTTATGTTTTTATCCTAAGAACTAGACAAGCTGAAGCCTTGGTAGTGGAGAGTGGATTCGAAGCCGCACAATTCAGCGAGATCGAGGAAGTTCAAGACCACTAAATAATCTAATTTCAGGGACGAGTTCACGAGTTTTTCTTGAAGGACAATGCCTAAAATTATTTAAACATATGTTGCATTAACAAAAAGTTGGATTCGAATGTCATCAATTCTTCATGTTCGTTGCAGCTATGCATCTTGATGCATCTTGATGCATAATTCGAATGAAGGAATCTTCCAAGATCAAATTCCTTAAGGCAAACGAAGCGACTGATAAGTCAGAAGATCATAAATGCAAATTTTATGTCAAAAATTATCTTTTCCTTGATGCCAGACCAGTGCTCATACAAAGAGTGCCAATGCCGCTCTAAAGACCATCCGAGAAGGAAAACACAACTTGTGTGACGACGCAACTCACCACAAAGGAAAGAGCCATTGTTCTTCACCTGATATGGTTGTCGTCTTCCATGACATAGACAAATGGGTGTTGCAAGACTAATTAGACCGCATTAAAGCAATCTCCAAGTGACATTGCTGATGTGACTGCATAGAGTAATGACCAGCGCGGTGATGTCTTGTAAACAGTAAATCATATCGTCATAACAGGTATAACACTTCACATCACAGTGACGAGAATGCTTCTCTGACCTGTATTTCCTCTGCCATGGTATCTCAGAACACTTTTTGCATGTGTGGAGCCAGAAGCACGTGAAGGACTCTGCTCCAGACCAATAATGTCTGATGCCAGGCGTGGCAGCTTCTGAAATAGATCATCTCCCTGGAGGAATTCTTCAGAAGTAATGGGAACCACAGGAAAAGGAGTCCATCTCACACTTTAAGGGAAGACGCTCACACTAACTCGAAATAAAACATGCAGTTACTTTGACATGTCGCTATAAAATGTTCTGTCCATAATCCATTTGATGCTGTGAGAGACGATTTGTTGTATATGCTGGACTCCACACAAATGCCAGAGTTGAGGAAGGAACTCTGCCTCGTAAGAAGTCCATCATTGTCAGAACTGTCGTCCTCACATGCAGCAAAGACTTTAATGTCGTCCTACATGCAGCAACGATTTTAATTGCCGTCTCATGCAGTAACGACTTTAACTGTCGTCCTCACATGCAGCAAGATTTAACTGTCGTCCTACATGCAGCAACGACTTTAACTGTCGTCCTACATGAGCAACGACTTTATTTATGTATAA
>WNWK01058031.1:0-10566 GCA_009830355.1 Cherax destructor | reverse complement strand
GGAGTTCTTGGAGCTCAAGCTGCTCCAAAATGTCATCACCACATGTCTGGAAATTCCGTTGGACAATGGTGTGGGGTAAAATGGCAGTACCACTACAAGAATTAAGAGAATAATGCTTGTGAATAGTGATAGGAATAGTATCTATGGTCATAAGAAGAGAAAGATCGCAAGTTTGGCCAGCATTCTGGACCGTGATGATGCGAGTGCCGCTCTTGAGAGCGTGAAATGAGATATCTTTACCTACATGGTGTAGGAGAGCTTTACCAATACTATGATCGGAAAGATAGGTAGTTGGAGTAGTCGGTCTTAGAGTAAAAAACTTTGTCCATTGAGTATTGTGAAACAAAGTGTTTAAGGGGAGTGCGCGACGTGCTGGTCGTTTCTGAGATGAACGAGAACGAAGTGTCGAATCGTCATGTAAGGGTCTTGGTCGTTTGGATGTGGGACCGGGGGTGGTCCGATGGGAGACGGGCGAGCAATCCGAAAATTGCCACACCGTCGAGGGAGAAGCCGGAATCAAGGTTAAAGAAGAGCGAAGGTCAGATATGTCAAAACGGCCGTTCGGAACCCCAGTACCTGAAGTAGGTGACGAACCGGCACCAGCAAGAGGTACAGGGGTATTAGAGATGTCCGAAGAGTTGTCCATTAATGAGGCAGGGTCAGTACTGGGTGCGGTATCAGGAAGGGGCCCAGGGGTAGGTTCACAGTTTAGGGCATCCATGGTTAGGTTCATGGGCTAGGGCATCCATGGTTAGGTTTCTTCTTTCTTTTTGTTTTTAAGAAAAAAAAAAAGAAAGAAGAGAAGAAAATAGAAAATAAAAAAAGAATAAAAAAAAGGGGGGAACGTGGAGGAATAGCTCCTAGGAGGAATGAAAGGGGCGTAAATCACCCTCCGCGCCCAAGAGGACCTCAACACCGCAAGTAGGGCAGATGCTGCATGGAACCCGTGCCATACCCTACCCTTCACGCCAGTAAACCAGCGATCCGGGATAGCAACCTCACATCCACCGAGCTACCTCGGCGGACAAAAGAGAGGGCGGCCGGATATCCGCCACAAAGCATACCTCCTTCGGTCACCACCCCTGGAATCCGAAAGGTGGCCTCTAGAGATACACCCATCGCCCGAAAGATACCCAAAGCCACCCCCCGGGAGACCGGAGAGGGAGGGGCATCCCCGGGCGATCCAGATTCCACGGCAAACTACACCACCGCCAAGAACCTCAACGGAAAGGGGAAGACCACGGTACCCTTCCCCTACCTAGGAACTAGAATGCCTGTGGAGGGAAGCTCCCAGGAGAAAAATGGGAAGGAAATAAGGGAGGGATGAGGAGGAGGAGGAGGAAAGGGAAAAGGGAGGATGGGGAAGATGGGAAAGGGAAGGGGGATTGGGGGTAATTAGGTTCGGTCTGAGGAAGAAGACCAAGAGGTCCAATTCCTCAGACCGATAGCCTCTTTACCACGACAAGGAGCCCCCTTAAAGAGGTAGTAGGTTGGTAGACAACAACCGCCCAGGGAGGTACTACCTCCTGCCAAGTGAATGTAAAACGAAAGCCTGTAATTGTTTTACATGATGGTAGGATTACTGGTGTCTTTTTCTGTCTCATAAACATGCAAGATTTCAGGTATGTCTTGTTACTTCTACTTACACTTAGGTCACACTACACATTCATGTACAAGCATATACTATATATATATATATATACACACCCTCTGGGTTTTCTTCTATTTTCTTACTAGTTCTTATTTCCTCTTCTCCATGGGGAAGTGGAACAGAATTCTTCCTCCGTAAGCCATGTGTGTCGTAAGAGGCGACTAAAATGCCGGAGCAAGGGGCTAGTAACCCCTTCTCCTGTATATATTACTAAATGTAAAAGGAGAAACTTTCGTTTTTCCTTTTGGGCCACCCCGCTTCAGTGGGAAATGGCCGACGTGTTGAAAGAGTGTTGAAAGATATACGTCCGAAACACTGGCTCGTAAGACGTATATATACGACCGAAACAGTCAAAGGGTTAATTTGGTGAGGACTGACGTATAGTGTTTGATAAATTCTTTAGTTATTAAGCCCCTTCTACAGTGGAACCTCGGTTTTCGTTTGCCCCAGTTTTCGTCGAATTCAGTTTTTGACAATTTTTTTCGTCAAAATATTGTCCCAGTTTTTGTTCATCACCTCGGTTTTCGTCCACCATACCGAACGTGTCTGCCTGCCCAGGCCCACACAAAGCGTCCCACGAACGTATTCTGAGTCAGTCTGGCTTTGTTTCTTGTGGTAGAGAGTGGTAGTGATGGTGGTAGAGGGTGGTAGTGATGGTGGTAGAGGGTGGTAGTGATGGTGATAGAGGGTGGTAGTGTTTGTGATGGTGGTAGAGGGTGTTAGTGATGGTGGTAGAGGGTGGTGGTGATGGTGGTAGAGGGTAGTAGTGATGGTGGTAGAGGGTGGTAGTGATGGTGGTAGAGGGTGGTAGTGGTGGTAGAGGGTGGTAGTGATGGTGGTAGAGGGTGGTAGTGATGGTGGTAGAGGGTGGTAGTGATGGTGGTAGAGGGTGGTAGTGATGGTGGTAGAGGGTGGTAGTGATGGTGGTAGAGGGTGGTAGTGATGGTGGTAGAGGGTGGTAGTGATGGTGGTAGAGGGTGGTAGTGATGGTGGTAGAGGGTGGAGTGATGGTGGTAGAGGTGGTAGTATGGTGGTAGAGGGTGGTAGTGATGGTGGTAGAGGGTGAGTAGTGATGGTGGTAGAGGGTGGCCCTAGTGATGGTGGTCAGAGGGTGGTATGATGGTCTTCAGAGGTTGGTAGTATGTTTTGGTAGTAGGTGAGTGATGGTGGTAGAGGGTGGTAGTGATGGTGGTAGAGGGTGGTAGTGATGGTGGTAGAGGGTGGTAGTGATGGTGGTAGAGGGTGGTAGTGATGGTGGTAGAGGGTGGTAGTGATGGTGGTAGAGGGTGGTAGTGGTTGTCATGGTGGTAGAGGGTGGTAGTGATTGTTGTAGAGGGTGATAGTGATGGTGGTAGAGATAACCTCTCCTCCCTCTCCCCTCCACGCTGTCTTCCATACACCAACAAGAGTCTTCAATAAAGGTAAAAGTGATTTAAATGTTCATTTATCCATTTCATTAGTCCTTTATATTTATTTCTCATTGTTTTCTGTATGTAAAACTATCGTTATTCTCTATAAAATGTATTTTTTGTAAACATTTTTGGGTGCCTGAAACAGATTAATTGGATTTACATTATTTCTTAACCCATTCGGGGTCGGTGCCGTACTAGTACGCGTAAATTCTAGCGGCCTCAAATTAAGCAGGAAACGGCTGGTAGGCCTACATATGAAAGAATGGGTGTATGTGGTCAGTGTGCGCAGTATAAAAAAAATCCTGCACCACTCACTGCATGAGAAAAAAAAACTCCGACCGTTTTTTTTTTTTTAAAACAGCGACTTTGCAGTCTATTTTCGTATGGTATTTATTGATGTATTCTCGTTTTCTTGGTCTCATGTGATAAATGGAAAATATATTATAGAAATAGAGATGATTTTGATTGGTTTGACAATGACAAGTACCTTGAAATTGAGCTCAAAGTAGCAAAAAAGTTCGATTTTCGCCGATGTTCTAGAGTAAACAAATCACACCATGCATCCAATACACATCAATTGGAGAGTCTAATATTCTTCCACAAGTGCGCTGATATTATTTATACTATTTTTACAATGATGCAGCTGTATACATAACAGTACAGTGGTCCCTCGGTTTTTGTGCATCTCCAAACTCGAACATTTATGTAAGTGTATTTTCGTAAGTGCTGTTGCAAGTGTATTTTTGGGGGTCTGAAATAGACTAACCTACGTGACATTATTTCTTAAGGAAGTAAATTCGTTCGGTAATGGCACTTGAGCAGCATTCTGAACGAATTTTCAGCGAAAACCGAGGGACCACTGTAAATCTTTTATTTTTTGTGAGAATAAAAATTCAAAATGGAAAGCAAAAGTAATGTAAGAGGGGCCTGGAGACATGACTATTTGAAATTGAAATTGACATCATTTGAAATTTGTGTGAAATTGGCCAAATTGTCATTTTCTGACCAATATTTTGGGTAGTTGAAATTGGTAAATAGGCGGTTTCTTGTACTCATTCGATAGAAGAAATGGAGTTCTAGTGAAATAGCTATGATTTTAGTGGACTGGAACATTGGAATTGGCCAAAAATAGGGCTCAAAGTGGGTGAAATCGCCGCTGCATAAACATCTTCAAGACCGATAACTTCACGAGAGCATAAGTCCGTAAGTTTTCATTCAAATTTCAAACGTTTGGTGTCATTATGATCTGAAAAAGATTCTCTATCATTTCATAATAAAAAAAAAATTCCAAAAATTTTCCAATTCGAAAACCTGTCACACAAGTTAGGAAATACATTGCTTATTTCTCGGTTTTCGTCAGACTCTCTGGAACGGATTAAAGACGAAAACCAAGGTTCCACTGTACATTGTTTTTCATATTGATGTTTCATATTAATGGATCTTAGGATGCTGTTAGTAAGCCATGGGCAACTTAGTCTTTTATTAGTGATCTGTTTAGTTTTTATGGGACAATGTTTATTATATAGTCTATGTATTTTGTTTAGAAATATGTCTACCCATTCATTGATACCAAGAGCATTGGAAAATTCTGTAGGCTAGTCAACTGAGCTTAGTTCTGCAGTGAAGTTACTTATAGATGCCTCATCAAGGAGTCGAAAAGAGAACTTATTATATTCCATTGGTTGCTTACAAATGTTTGTTAGGAGGAAAGTTGGGTAGTGATCAGTAGTGTTGTCCATGATTATCCCCACTTTAAGGGGGGCTAGTATGTTTGTCTATACGTATATATTCAATTATGGTTGCACTTGTCTCAGTTAGTCTTGTTGGTTTTGTAATTGCTGGTATGAGTAGTGTATTGCTCATATTGTTAATGAAGTCAGTTACATGTTGGTCATCTGTTAGGCCAAGGTTGATGTTGAAGTCTGCTCCTAGAGGGACTAGTCCCAAATCTGCACATGGAAATCACTCCCTACGAAACCAAAAGACTGGGCAGGTGGTGTAACATCCCCCCAATGAAAAGCCAGGGTATCATGAGTATGCTAAGAAACAACACAATAAGCATCTGGGGCGTAAGACTGTTCTTCTGTCTCCCAGGCATACATATGGTAGGATTACCAATAGACACCTGGCTGGCTTCAAGAGTTAGCTAGACAGATGCCTGAAGTTAGTACCTAACCAGCTGGGCTGTGGTTTGTATGTCAGTTTGTGTGAAACCAGCAGCAACAGCCTGGTTGATCAGGCCCTAATCCACCGCAAGACTGGGCCGTGGGGGTGTTGACCCTCGGAACACCCTCCAGGTATACCCATACTGGCGATCGAACCACAGACCTCAATGTGTGAGCTGAGTGTGTACCAACCAAGCTATGAGACACCTTAAGGGTTATATACTGATTTTATAATGGACCGGCCCTAAATCTACACACAGAAATCATTATGAAAGCAAGAGGCTTGAAAGATGGTGCACAATATCTCCCCTCCCCAATGAAAAGCAGGGGTGCAATGAGTACATAAAGGAACTAAGACTTTTCAACACCTACCCTTCATATATATGGGGAATTACCAACAGACCCCTGATTGCCTTCAAAAGGAAATTTGGTAAGTTTCTCAAGTCAGTTCCTGATCAGACAGGCCATGGTATATGTGTTCATTGAACTGCATGCATCTAGCAGCAACAGACTGGTCTGGGGCTAGGTCAAAGGGACATTTATCCTTAAAGCCATCTCCAGGAAAATAATCAATGCCCCTAATATATTTAATTGCAAAATACAGTAATTACAGTCATACCTGGAGAGAATTCCAGGGGTCAACGCCCCCGCGGCCCGGTCCGTGACCAGGCCTCCTGTTGGACCAAAGCCTGATCAACCAGGCTGTTACTGCTGGCCGCACGCAGTCCAACGTACGAACCACAGCCCGGCTGGTCAGGTACCGACTTTAGGTGCCTGTCCAGTGCCTGCTTGAAGACAGCCAGGGGTTTGTTGGTAATCCCCCTGATGTATGCTGGGAGGCAGTTGAACAATCTTGGGCCCCTGACACTTATTGTGTTGTCCCTCAACGTGCTAGTGGCAACCCTGCTCTTCATTGGGGGGATGTTACATCGCCTGCCGAGTCTTTTGCTTTCGTAGGGAGTGATTTTTGTGTGCAAGTTTGGTACTGAGCCCTCAAGAATTTTCCATGTGTATATAATAATGTATCTCTCCCGCCTGCGTTCTAGAGAGTACAGGTTTAGGAACTTCAAGCGTTCCCAGTAGTTGAGGTGGTTTATCGCACTTATGCGTGCGGTGAAGGTTCTCTGCACATTTTCAAGGTCAGCAATTTCACCCGCCTTGAAAGGTGCCGTTAATGTGCAGCAATATTCCAGCCTAGATAGAACAAGCGATCTGTAAAGTGTCAACATGGGCTTGGCATCCCTGGTTTTGAAGGTTCTCATTATCCATCCTGTCATTTTTCGAGCAGATGCAATTGCTACTTTGTTATGGTCCTTGAAGGTGAGATCATCTGACATGATCACTCCCAGGTCTTTGACATTAGTTTCACTCTATTTGTGGTTGGAATTAGTTTTGTATCCGATGAGATTTTAATGTCTTCACGTTTTCCGTATCTGAGTAATTGAAATTTCTCATCATTGAACTTCATATTGTTTTCTGCAGCCCATTTAAAGATTTGGTTTATGTCTGCTTGGAGTCTAGCCGTGTCTTCAACGGTGGACACTGTCATACAGATTCGGGTGTCATCTGCAAAGAAAGACACAGCACTGTGGCTTATATCCCTGTCAAAATCTGATATGAGGATGAGGAATAGGATGGGAGCAAGTACTGTGCCTTGTGGAACAGAGCTTTTCACAGTAGCTGCCTCAGACTTTACTCTGTTGACTACTACTCTTTGTGTTCTACATGTTAGGAAATTATAGATCCATCTACCAACTTTTCCTGTTATTCCTTTATCACGCATTTTGTGTGCTATTACACCATGGTCACACTTGTCAAAGGCTTTTGCAAAATCTGTGTATATAACATCTGCATTCTGTTTATCTTCTAGAGCATCCAGGACCTTGTCGTAGTGGTCCAGTAGTTGGGACAGACAGGAGCGGCCTGCTCTAAACCCATGCTGTCCTGGGTTGTGCAATTGATGGGTATCAAGATGGGTGGCGATCTTGCTTCTTAGAACCCTTTCAAAGATTTTTATGATACGGGACGTTAGCGCAATTGGTCTGTAGTTCTTTGCTATTGCTTTACTGCCCCTTTGTGGAGCGGGGCTATGTCTGTTGTTTTTAGTAGCTGCGGGACGATCCCAGTGTCCATGCTCCCTCTCCATAAGATGTTAAAAGCATGTGATAGGGGCTTCTTGCAGTTCTTGATGAACACGGAGTTCCATGAGTCTGGGCCTGGAGCAGAGTGCATGGGCATGTCATTTATTGCCTTTTCGAAGTCATTTGGCGTCGTGGTGATGTCAGAAAGACAAGCGTCTGTCAAATTTTGTGGCACTCTCATAAAAATTCATTTAGGTTTTCGATTTTCAGTCTGGTTAGTGGCTCGCTAAAAACTGAGTCATACTGGGACTTAAGTAACTCACTCATTTCCTTGCTGTCATCTGTGTAGGACCCATCCCGTTTAAGTAGGGGCCCAATACTGGTTGTTGTTCTCGACTTTGATTTTGCATAGGAAAAGAAATACTTTGGGTTTCTTTCAATTTCATTTATGGTTTTTTGTTCTTCCCGTGTCTCTTGGTTCCTGTAAGATTCCTTTAGTTTTAATTCAATGTTTGCTATTTCTCTGACTAGTGTCTCCCTACGTATTTCAGAGATATTGGCCTCCTGTAGCCGCTCCGTTATTCTTTGCCTTCGCCTGTATAGGAGCGCCTCTCTTTCTAGTTTGCATCTTCTCCTCCTTTTCCTTAAGGGAATTTGCCTTGAGCAAACCTCGAGTACCACAGAGTTAATTTGTTCTAGATATAGGTTGGGATCCGTGATGCTTAGGCAATCTTCCCAGTTTATATCATTTAGGACTTGGTTTACTTGGTCCCACCTTGTTTTTGTTATTGAAGTTGAATTTGGAGAAAGCTCCCTCGCGGCTGATCACCATGTCTGGACCTCTATTATGTTGTGATCTGAGTATATTGTTTTTGATATGATGACATTTCGTATCAGATCATCATTGTTGGTGAAGATGAGGTCCAGCGTATTCTCTAATCTTGTGGGCTCCACTATTTGCTGGTTTAAGGTGAATTTGTTGCAGAGATTTAAAAGTTCATGCATGTGTGAATTTTCATCTGAGCTGCCTCCTGGTGTTATCTCTGCTACCACATTGTTTGCAATGTTCCTCCATTTTAGGTGCCTGAGGTTGAAATCCCCCAGTAGCAAGATGTTGGGGGCAGGAGCTGGAAGATTTTCCAGACAGTGGTCAATTTTCAGAAGCTGTTCCTGGAATTGTTGGGACGTTGCATCCGGGGGCTTGTAGACAACCACGATGACTAGGTTTTGATTCTCGACCTTTATTGCTAGTACTTCAACTACATCATTTGAGGCATTTAGTAGTTCTGAACATATAAGTGACTCTGTGATATACAGGCCAACCCCCCCTTTTTGCCTGTTCACTCTGTCACACCTGTATAGGTTGTAGCCCGGGATCCATATTTCATTGTCCAAGTGATCTCTTATGTGGGTCTCTGTGAAAGCCGCAAACATAGCGTTTGACTCTGTGAGCAGTCCACGAATAAAAGGTACCTTGTTGTTTGTTGCTGGCTTTAGACCCTGTATATTAGCAAAGATGAATGTAGTTGGATTGGTGGTATGGGGGGGTCTTTTTTTCTTGGCTCTAATATCTGGTAAAGATAATGTAGGTATTGGGAGGTATTGGTCACGTGGCTACCAATTTCATCTGGCTGCCTTATTTGATTTGGCACCTAAACAGATAATGTTGAAGAGGATGAAGAACCTGAGCTTAAAGCAGCGATGCTGACACTGCAAGAAATACACGAGTCATTGCATACTTTTTGTAAAGTTGCAGATTTTTTTACTGAAGAGAGAATGTAGGCCAGGATGATAATAAATTCACACTCCAGACAACATACTCCACCAATATTCATAAACCTAAATTTACTCACCATACAAAACATCCATACTTTTTACTGTGCCTATTACATACATAGAACACTCTATGCAAATATTAACCCACCACTCAAACTTCTCCTTACCAATTTTAACAGGACACATGACCATAACACTAGACACAGATCACTCCTCGATGTTCCCCGTGTCCATCTAACACTATGTAAAGACTCAATGCATATAAAAGGCACGAAAATTTGGAATTCATTACCTGTCATTGCCAAAGAAACCCTGCCTGTACCCCAATTCAAAACGATGCTAAAAAACCACCTTCTCACCCAAAGCTAAATGCTCAATATCAAGCATTCCCAACAAAGTAGAATAATCACTTAATGTAAAAACCTGACTAATCAATTGAATGTAAAACCTGTTATGAATAATACATACATACTAAGCTAACTATTTCCACAACATTTACATTATAATGACCACGTAAACCGTAACTGCAATGCAATTAATTGTTCTAAATTGTTATCTCACTTAATTAGTTGCATTGCTACAAATAATTGATATGTTCAACTTATATTCAAACTTTATAACTTAGATACGCAATTATACTTATTTTATAAATTATCAACCATAACTTTTTACCATGTAGTCTAGAATTAAGTAGTCCTAAGAATGCCCGCAATACACAGCATATTAGGGGCTTTTGGCATGTACATCTCATTAATAACTATGTAATAACTATGTAATAACTATGTATAACTATGTCTACCATGTATCATTGTATCATGTCTCAATAAAGTATTATTATTATTATTATTATTATTACAACTAGATATACTGAATGCTGCAGATTACGGCTTAGGCTGTCAGTGGCCCAATAAAACCCCAACGAAGAAGAAGAAGAAGAATGCTGCAGATAGGGTGAGACAACTGAAGCTCAATCATGTTTATAAAATTGCTCACATTCCAAAATATCTCGCTGCAAATTTTGCCAAGGTTCCTAACCTTGACAAAATTCATGTCCCTAGGTATCAGTATGGTACTTAAGGACATGAACACAATTTTATAGTATCTACAGTAGGTGGTCAGGCCTCAAACACCTTTTATTATATAGCAATAAAGGAGAGGAATGGATTACCTGAACATGTCAAGGCGAGTCTCAGCATGATCCAGTTCAGGTTCCTAATGAATGAAGCTAGAGAATGGGAGGAGAGTGACTTCTTGTATAGCTAACATTCATGTACCTATCATAGGAAACTGATTTTGTCTATGTAATATACATGTAAATTAATCAATTTACCGGATTGGAAATAAATCACATGTTAAACTATGTATGATAATTGTACTTATGTGTACGTGTACCTAAATAAACTTATTTACTATTGTATATCTTTTTATTTTAACTGATTTTCAGGCAGTTAAGTTATAATAATAATTATCTTTATTTCTAC
>WNWK01058030.1:0-10566 GCA_009830355.1 Cherax destructor | reverse complement strand
TTACTGGTCATTAACTGTCACGATTGCTGGTCTTTACAAACCCGGATTGCTGGTCATTACCCCTTGCCCACGTTTTGGTTTACACTGTCACGTTAGGGGTTTTTACCTTAAGGTTGCTGGTCATTACAGCCACGATTTTTAGTCATTACACTGTCATGGTTGCTAGTCATTACTGTCACGATTGCTGGTCATTACAGTCACGATTGCTGGTCATTACAGTCAGATTCTGTCATTACAGCACGATTCTGGTAATTACAGCACGATTCTGGTCATTACAGCACGATTGCTGGTCATTACAGTCACGATTGCTGGTCATTAAAACCACGATTTGGTCATTACAGTCACGATTTCTGGTCATTATACAGTCACCGATTGCTGGTCATTACAGTCACGTTTTCTGGTCATTACAGCCACGATTGCTGGTCATTACAGCCACGATTGCTGGTCATTACAGCCACGATTGCTGGTCATTACAGTCACGATTTCTGGTCATTACAGCCACGATTGCTGGTCATTACAGTCACGATTGCTGGTCATTACAACCACGATTGCTGGTCATTACAGTCACGATTTCTGGTCATTACAGTCACGATTGCTGGTCATTACAGCCACGATTGCTGGTCATTACAGCCACGATTGCTGGTCATAACAGTCACGATTGCTGGTCATTACAGCCACGATTGCTCCATTGAGTATACCCTTGAATTTACTAATGTTCTCTAAATAGCTGAGACTGAAACCGATTTTGCGGATAGGATTCAAGCCTAGTTTACCCGCCTTTCTGGTCCGATCTCGGTCTTTAAGAAACCTGGAAACTCGCTAAGTCAAACCTGGATAATCCACGACTCGGTCGTAATAAACTTTTCATAGGCTTAAAAAACTTCGCGAGGAAATTGTTTTAATATTCTTTTACGCCACTAGGTGCCGCCTGGTTACACGTTTATGTGATCAAGATCCAGTGTTCTTATTTATGTGATCAAGATCCAGTGTTCTTATTTATGTGATCAAGATCCAGTGTTCTTATTTATGTGACCAAGATCCAGTGTTCTTATTTATGTGATCAAGAGATCCAGTGTTCTTATTTATGTGATCAAGATCCACAGTGTCCTCATTTATGTGATCAAGATCCAGTGTTCTTATTTATGTGATCAAGATCCAGTGTTCTTATTTATGTGATCAAGATCCAGTGTTCTTATTTATGTGATCAAGATCCAGTGTTCTTATTTATGTGCATCAAGATCCAGTGTTCTTATTTATGTGATCAAGATCCAGTGTTCTTATTTATGTGACCAAGATCCAGTGTTCTTATTTATGTGATCAAGATCCAGTGTTCTTATTTATGTGATCAAGATCCAGTGTTCTTATTTATGTGATCAAGATCCAGTGTTCTTATTTATGTGATCAAGATCCAGTGTTCTTATTTATGTGATCAAGATCCAGTGTTCTTATTTATATTCTAAATTCATCAAGGTGTCAAATCATGGTTCAGACACACCCATTCAGAAATATTTTAATTATAATGACAAGAGTGATTGCAAAGTTTGAAAGCGACTATTAATATTAATAATATCCCTAATTCTACAAGAACATGTACAAGGTACAGGACTAGCTAACATCAACGACATACTACTGTATAGAAAGTCCCTTGTTATGCAGCATTTCAGGGCAATAGGTCAGTTTCGTCCCAGGATGACCCAGCCAGTCGACTAACTCCCAGGTACCCATTTTACTGATGGGTATATAGACAACCGGTGTCAAGAAACACGCCCAATCTTTCTACCCTCCCGGGAATCGAACACGAGAGCTTTGCCATCAGGTCATGGTGTAAGAGAGATGAAGACAAAAGCAGTATAATAATTAATAATAATAATAATAATAATAATAATAATAATAATAATAATAATAATAATTAATAATAATAATAATATTTATTTCACAAGCACATGTACAAAGTATACAGACTGATATACTTTCAGAGCTTTGGGAAAATTTGGTTAATTTTGTTCCCAGGATGCCACCCACACGGGCGGCTAAAAAACCCCGGTACCATTACTGCTAGGTGAACAGGCACAGCAGGTATCTTAAGGAAACACCCCAATGTTTCCCCCCATGCAGGGATCGGGAAACCCCGGGCCTCAATGTATGAGTTGAGTGCGCTGGCATCCGAGCCAGGGATCCTTTACTGGCTACGTCTCGCCACACAGGGGGGTAATTTGAAATATTTTTGTTTAAAAATTATGAATATTGTTAGAGGTGATGATGATTGTACACCCTGAGAGTGGATATGTTGGGGGGGAGGATTATGTCAGGGGGGAGCCCCAGGAACGTGTGTTGTAATGGATGGGGGACACAACATTATTGCTCTGTCCTGCCTAATTTCCCGCAACCCCGCCATCACCACATACAGTCAACGCTGGTCACTCACTGGTCACTCACTGGGCACTCACTGGTCACATGATCGAAAGGGCCATAGAAAGAAAACATTTTACAAAAATAGATTCCGTTTGATCTGCCTTCGGGAATGAAGTTTTGGAGACGGCCGACGTGAAAAACAATATATATATATATATATAATATATATATATATATATATATAATATAATATAGATATGGGGAGAGAGACCCCAGAACTCAGCAGAGGGGGTTAATGACTCAACAATATGAAGGATGACCCAGTTAAACAAAACTTTCGTTGAGTATATAGGGGAGTCAGGGGAGAAGAGTACATGAGAGGCTGGAGGACACCTTTATTGTGGCTTTAAAGGATAAGTTAAAGACGTGAATATGACGGGTATTGTTATGTGTGATAATGACAGCTGATAACTGAGAAGCAGAAGGAAAGTGGTATAGTATTAGTGATCTTGGGCATAACTTCAGTCTTCTGTTATCGGGGAGCTTTCGCACTCCCTCCCCAGCGCTTCCCTCTATTTCCCTCTCTCTCTTTTTTCTCTTTCTCTATCCCGTCCTCCTTTACTCCCCCACCTTCCTCTTTTTTCCCTTCCCCTCTGGTCCTAATCCCTGGCCATTTTTTTTATTCCCCCCACTCTCCCCCTTTCCCCCTCTTCCTCTTTCCCCTACCTTCATCTCGGTCTTCTTTACTATCTCTTTCTCTGTCTTTTTTTTCTCTCTCTTATCCCCAATCACCCTTAACATAAGCAATATGTTTCATTAATTTGAAATAATAAGTAGATTTTTTAAAGTTATACACGACAGATGAACAAAATTATCCTAGACTCCCGGGGGCCAGCGACCCATCCCTCCAAAACATGCAAAAAACCTGTAACTTATTATAAAAAGAGATGAAGAGATGTTTACCATGAGAGGAACGGTCATGGGGGCCAGACCAGAGAACATCAGAAACGTCCATGAGGCCAGACTCAGGGGAAACCCTCATGAGGGGGAACGGTCCGTGAGCGACCAGGGAACCATCATGAGAGGAAAAGGTCCATGAGGCCAGACTCAGGGAACCATCATGAGAGGAAAAGGTCCATGAGGCAAGACTCAGGGAACCATCATGAGAGGAACGTCAGGGGGGCCAGACCAGGAACCATCATGGGGAGAACGGTCCATGAGGCAAGACTCAGAAAACCCCATAAGAGGAACGTCCAGAAACAGACTCAGGGAACCATCATGAGAGGAACGGTCCATGAGGCACCAGGAACCATCATGAGGGGGAAGTCCATAGGGCAGACTAGGAACCATCATGAGAGGAACGGTCCATGAGGCCAGACTAAGGAACCATCGAGGGAAAGTCCAAGAGGCCAGACTCAGGAACCATCATGAGGAAAAATTTCCCTGAGGCGACCAGGAACCATCATGAGGGAAAGTCCAAGGCCCGACTCAGGGAACCATCATGAGAGGAAGGTCCAATTGGGGGCCAGACTCAGGGAACCATCATGAGAGGAAAAGTCCAAGGCAAGACTCAGGGAACATCAGGGAACGTCCAAGGCCAGACTCAGAGAACCATCATGAGAGGAACGGTCCATGAGGGCAGACTCAGGAAAAACCATAAGAGGAAGGTCCCATGGGGGCAAGACTAGGGAAAACCCTCATGAGAGGAACGTTCATGAGGCCAGGGCTAGGAACCATCAAGAGAGGAAGGGGCCATGAGGCCAGACTCATGAAAACATCACGAGAGAACGGTCCCCCGAGGCCAGACTCATGAAACCATCATGAGAGGAACGGTCCCCCGGGGGCCAGACCCAGGAAACATCATGAGATGAAATCCATGAGGCCAGACTCAGGGGAACACTAAAAGGAAGGTCCATGAGGGCAGACTAGAAAACATAAAAGGAACGTCCAAGGCCATCAGGGAAACATCATGAGAGGAACGGTCCATGAGGCCAGACTCAGGAACCATCATGAGGAACGGTCCATGAGGAGATCAAACCATCATGAGGGAACGTCCATGAGGCCAGACTAGGAACCATCATGAGAGGAACGGTCCGTAGGCCAGACTCAGGGAACCACCCTGAGGAAACGGTCCAGAGGCAACTAGGAACATCATGGGGGAAGGGCCATGAGGGAGGGGCTCAGGGAAAACCCTCATGAGAGGAACGCCCCTGAGGCCAAAACTCAGGAACCATAAAAGGAACGTCCATGAGCTAGCACATAAATCATAGCCAAATTTGGGAACCCATCATGAGGGAAGTCCATGAGGCCAGACTCAGGGAACATCAAGGGGAGGAACTCCATGAGGCCAGACCAGGGGAAACCCTCATGAGAGGAACGTCCATGAGGCCAGACCAGGAACAACATGAGAGGAACCGTCCATGAGGCAATTTGAACCAAACCCTAGAGAACGGTCCAGGGATCAGGGAACCATCATGAGAGAAAAGGTCCATGAGCCAGAATCAGGGAACCATCATGAAGGAAAAGGTCCATGAGGGACTCAGGAACCATCAAAAGGAACGGGCCAAGAGGCCAGACCCAGGGAACCAACAAGAGGAACGTCCATGAGGCCAGACTCAGGAAAACCCTCATGAGAGGACGGTCCAAGGCCAGACTCAGGGAACCACCAGAGAGGAACGGTCCCAGGCCAGACCAGGAACCATCATGAGAGGAACGGTCCATAAAGGGCCCGACTCAGAAACCCTAGAGGAACGGTCCAAGGCCAGACTCAGGGAAACATGAGAGGAAGCCCCGAGGCCGACTGGGAAAACCCTCAAGAGAGGAACGGTCCAAGGGGCCGACTCAGGGAAAACCCTCAAGGAGAGGAACGGTCCATGAGGCCAGACTCAGGGAACCATCATGAGGAAAAGGTCCAGAGGCCAGACTCAGGAACCATCATGAGAGGAACAGTCCATGAGGCCAGACTCAGGGAACCATCATGAGGGGAACGGTCCATGAGGCAGACTGGGGAACCATCATGAGAGGAACGCCCCCTGAGGCCAGACTCGGGGAACCACATGAGGGAAAGGTCCATGAGAACAGACTGGGAATCATCATGAGAGGAAGGCCATGAGGAACTGGGGAACCATCATGAGGGGAACGGTCCATGGGGGCAGACTCAGGGAACCATCATGAGAGGAACAGTCTATGAGGCCAGACTCAGGAACCATCATGAGGGGAACGGTCCGAGGCCAGACTCAGGAAACCATCATGAGAGGAACAGTCCATGAGGCCAGACTCAGGGAACCATCATGAGAGGAACAGTTCATGAGGACAGACTCAGGGAACCATCATGAGAGGAACAGTCCATGAGGCCAGACTCAGGAACCATCATAAAGGGGAACGGTCCATGAGGCCAGACTCAGGAAACCATCATGAGAGGAACAGCCCATGAGGCCAGACTCAGGGAAACCATCATGAGAGGAACAGTCCATGAGGCCAGACTCAGGGAACCATATGAAGAACGGCCCATGAGGCCGACTCGGGGAACCCTCATGGAGGACGTCCAGAGGCAGTCAGGAACCATCATGAGAGGAACAGTCCATGAGGCAAGACTCAGGGAACCATCATGGAGGAACAGTCCATGAGGCCAGACTCAGGGAACCATCATGAAGGAACGTTCCATGAGGATAGACTCAGTGAACCATCATGAGAGGAACGTCCATGAGGCCAGACTCAGGGAACCATCATGAGAGGACGGTCCATGGGGCCAGACTCAGGGAACCATCATGAAAAGGAAACGGTCCATGAGGCCAGACTCAGGGAACCATCATGAGAGGAACGGTCCATGAGGCAGACTCAGGGAACCATCATGAGAGGAACGGTCCATGAGGCCAGACTCGGGGAACCATCAGGGAAAAGGGCGGTCCATGAGGCCAGACTCGGGAAACCATCATGAGAGGAACAGTCCATGGGGGGCCAGACTCAGGAACCATCATGAGAGGAACAGTTCATGAGGCCAGACTCAGGGAACCATCATGAGAGGAACAGTCCATGAGGCCAGACTCGGGGAACCATCATGAGAGGAACGGTCCATGAGGGCAGACTCGGGGAACCATCATGAAGGAACGGTCCATGAGGCCAGACTCAGGGAACCATCATGAAGGAACGGTCCATGAGGCCAGACCCCAGGAAACCATCATGAGAGGAACAGTCCATGAGGCCAGACTCAGGGAACCATCATGAGAGGAACAGTCCATGAGGCCAGACTCAGGGAACCATCATGAGAGGAACAGTCCATGAGGCCAGACTCAGGGAACCATCATGAAGGAACGGTCCATGAGGGCAGACTCAGGGAACCATCATGTGAGGAACAGTCCATGCGGCAAGACTCGGGGAACCATCATGAGGGGAACAGTCCATGAGGCCAGACTCAGGGAACCATCATGAGAGGAACGGTCCATTAGGCCAGACTCAGGGAACCATCATGAGAGGAACGTCCATGGGGTCAGACTCAGGGAACCATCATGGAGGAACGTCCATGAGGCCAGACTCAGTGAACCATCATGGAGGAAGGTCCATGAGGCCAGACTGGGGAACCATCATGAAGGAACGGTCCATGAGGCAGACTCGGGGAACCATCATGAGAGGAACGGTCTATGAGGAGACTCAGGGAACCATCATGAGAGGAACGGTCCATGAGGCCAGACTCGGGGAACCATCATGAGAGGAACGGTTCATGAGGACAGACTCAGGGAACCATCATGAGAGGAACGGTCCATGAGGCCAGACTCAGGGAACCATCATGAGAGGAACGGTCCATGAGGCCAGACTCAGGAAACCATCATGAGAGGAACAGTCTATGAGGCCAGACTCAGGGAACCATCATGAGAGGAACAGTCCATGAGGCCAGACTCAGGGAACCATCATGAGAGGAACGGTCCATGAGGCCAGACTCAGGGAACCATCATGAGAGGAACGGTCCATGAGGGCAGACTCAGGGAACCATCATGAGAGGAACAGTCCATGAGGCAAGACTCAGGGAACCATCATGAGAGGAACGGTCCATGAGGCCAGACTCAGGGAACCATCATGAGAGGAACGGTCCGTGAGGCCAGACTCAGGGAACCATCATGAGAGGAACGGTCCATGAGGCCAGACTCAGGGAACCATCATGAGAGGAACGGTCCATGAGGGCAGACTCAGGGAACCATCATGAGAGTCTGGTCCATGAGGCCAGACTCAGGAACCATCATGAGAGGAACGGTCCATGAGGCCAGACTCAGGGAACCATCATGAGAGGAACGGTCCATGAGGCCTGACTCAGGGAACCATCATGATAGGAACGGTCCATGAGGCCAGACTCAGGAAACCATCATGAGAGGAACAGTCTATGAGGCCAGACTCAGGGAAACCATCATGAGAGGAACAGTCCATGAGGCCAGACTCAGGGAACCATCATGAGAGGAACGGTCCATGAGGCCAGACTCAGGGAACCATCATGAGAGGAACGGTCCATGAGGGCAGACTCAGGAACCATCATGAGAGGACCTGTCCATGAGGCAAGACTCAGGAAACCATCATGAGAGGAACAGTCCATGAGGCCAGACTCAGGAACCATCATGAGAGGAACGGTCCATGAGGCCAGACTCAGGGAACCATCATGAGAGGAACGGTCCATGAGGCCAGACTCAGGGAACCATCATGAGAGGAACGGTCCATGAGGCCAGACTCAGGGAACCATCATGAGAGGAACGGTCCATGAGGCCAGACTCAGGGAACCATCATGAGAGGAACGGTCCATGAGGCCAGACTCAGGGAACCATCATGAGAGGAACGGTCCATGAGGGCAGACTCAGGGAACCATCATGAGAGGAACGGTCCATGAGGCCAGACTCAGGGAACCATCATGAGAGGAACGGCATGAGGCCAGACTCAGGAACCATCATGAGAGGAACGGTCCATGAGGCCAGACTCAGGGAACCATCATGAGAGGAACGGTCCATGAGGCCAGACTCAGGGAACCATCATGAGAGGAACGGTCCATGAGGCCAGACTCAGAGAACCATCATGAGAGGAACAGTCCATGAGGCAAGACTCAGGGAACCATCATGAGAGGAACGGTCCATGAGGCCAGACTCAGGGAACCATCATGAGAGGAACGGTCCGTGAGGCCAGACTCAGGAACCATCATGAGAGAACGGTCCATGAGGCCAGACTCAGGGAACCATCATGAGAGGAACGGTCCATGAGGGCAGACTCAGGGAACCATCATGAGAGTCTGGTCCATGAGGCCAGACTCAGGGAACCATCATGAGAGGAACGGTCCATGAGGCCAGACTCAAAGAACCATCATGAGAGGAACGGTCCATGAGGCCAGACTCATGGAACCATCATGAGAGGAACGGTCCATGAGGCCAGACTCAGGGAACCATCTGTCTTTCTACTGAATAATACAACTTTGTAGATATTAATATTAGATTCAAGTATCCTTGTGAAGATGCAAATCCATGTATATGTTTGTATGCATGTATGTGTACTCACCTAGCTGTGGTTGCAGGGGTCGAGTCAAAGCTCCTGGCCCCGCCTCTTCACTTACCTCTACTCGGTCACTCTACCCTCTCCATGAGCTTCATCATACCTCTCCTTAAAGCTATGTATGGATCCTGCCTCCACTACATCACTTCCCAGACTATTCCACTTCCTCACAACTCTGTGACTGAAGAAATACTTCCTAACATCCCTGTGGTTCATCTGAGTCTTCAACTTCCAACTGTGACCCCTTGTTGCTGTGTCCCACCTCTGGAACATTCTGTCTCTGTCCACCTTGTCGATTCCTCTCAGTATTTTATATGTCGTTATCATATCCTCTATCTTTCCTGTCCTCCAGTGTCGTCAGGTCGATTTCCCGTAACCTCTCCTCGTAGGACATACCCCTTAGCTCCGGGACTAGTCTTGTTGCAAACCTGTGTGTGTGTCTGTGTATCTGTGTGCGTACGTGTAACTGTGTAGTCACCTATGTGTGTTTGCAGGGGTAGTCTCAGCTCCTGGTCCTGCCTCTTCGCTTTTCACTACTAGGTTCACTTTTTCTTGGCTTCGAGAGTCTTACTGTTCCTCTTCTCGAAGCTATGTATGGATCCTGCCTCTACCACTTCGTTTTCCGCCGTTCCTCTTCCTGACCACTCTAATGCTGAAGAAATGCTTCCTAGCATCCCTGTGATTCATCTGTATTTTCAACTACCAGTTTTTGCCCTCATGTCCCTGTTTCTCATCTCTCAAACAATCAGTCCCTATTCTCCCTATCAATTCCTCTCAGTAGTTTGTTGGACTACATGCGACAGCAGCAACAGCCTGGTTGATCAGGCCCTGATCCACCGGGAGGCCTGGTCGTGAACCGGGCTGCGGGGGCGTTGACCCCCGGAATACCATCCAGGTAGACTCCAGGCAGTTAGGTAGTCCTTCTGTACTCCAGTGTCATTATCCAGAACCTCCTTAACCTTGAACCTCTTTTATTACTCATGCATAATTGTTTCTATCTCTTCGGCTCAATTCCTTATTATCCTTCTATATTTCTTCCATGCTCTTGGCCTCTGCACCTCTGGTAAACACCCATGGTTCACTCTGTTCTTACCATGGTTGGTTTTGGTCTTGGGTACGAAGCTCTCCTCCACCTCCCTCACATACTCCTCCATCTCGTTCATTGTCTTCTCTAGTTTTCTTTGCCACTGTGCCTCATTCAGGAACTGCCTCACTTCTGTGTTGCATCTTCTTTCCAAGTTTGAAGTTTGTGCAGTCACCTATATGTGGTTGCAGGGGTCGATTCACAGCTCCTGGTCACGCCTCTTCGATAGACGTTACTATGTCACTCCCTCCCCGCTCCAAGTGCATAATTATACCTTTTCTTAAAGCCATGTGGATCCTGCCTCCATTACTTCACTCTCCATATTGTTCCACTTCCTAACATCCCTATCTGAGCTTTCAACTTCCAGTTGTGTCCCATTGTTCCTGTGTCCCATTGTTCCTGTGTCCCATTACTGAAACATTTTAGCCCTGTCCACATTGTCAATTGTATGTGTGTATGCATATATATAGAGTTCAGTTTATGCGTGTCCATAAGTTAGTGTGTGAGTGTATAAAGTGTACACAAATAACCCGCATAAAGGAGACAGAAAAACTTATGACGACGTTTCGGTTCGTCTGGACCAGTCACGAGACACTGACACAAGACATCGAGGG
>WNWK01058029.1:0-10567 GCA_009830355.1 Cherax destructor | reverse complement strand
ATACCTGAGATCATTTCAGATGGGTCAAATCCTTTGAAGGCAGTGTTGTTTGAGGGAGATTCAGTCATGATTGGTGTTGTTGCTGTCCCGTCGTCATGGGTGGTGGTTGAGTAGGGTGAGGGAGAGGGAGAGTCAGCCATTGTGTTTGTTGACATGTTGCCTGGGGTGGTGGTGGGGTGGGTGGGTGATGCACCGGCGTCCTGCTGGGTAGTCAAATGAAATAGTCGAGATCTTGGTGATTTCTTGCTGTTCTTATTGCTGCTTCTTCTGTTATTAGGTCTCATAGTAGTACAGTGGATGTTGTAGATAGGACTTAGAAGCTATACAGTCATCCCTCGGTTTTCGGTTTTAATCCGTTCCAGATGGATCGGCTAAAACCAAAATCGGCGAAAACCAAAACTATTTTCCCCATAAGAAATAATGGAAATTCAATTAATCCGTTTCAGAAACCCAGAAGTTTGGAAAAAAAAAATTTGGGGGGCCTTAAAGATAGATTTACATGCACAAATGAATGAAATGAATGTGGCACTTACCCTTACTGAAGACTGATGGTGTTGGATGGAAGAGAGATAGGAGGGGAGAGGGTAGAAACCCTACTTTTGGAAGGGGAACCCCCTCCATAAGGACTCTAGGTAACAAGTCCTCATCTGGGGTCACTTCCCTTCTTTGTCTTTTAATCCCACTAGGACCAGCTTGTGATTCACTGCACACCTGTGGCACTAAATATCTCTCCAGAGAGCTCTGTATCTGGCGGTTTCTTTAAAATGTCCCTAAAATGGGACATGGAATTGTCATTGTAAAAGTAGCCAGCACGGATTGCAACATCTTTGTCAGGGTGATGTTCCTCCACAAATGATTGCACCCTACTCCACATTGCACAAATCTCCTTAATCTCTGAAGAAGGCACCTTACATCTTTCTTCCTCCACTGAAGCAATTTCCTCAGATCTGTTTTGTTGTTGTTGCAGCTCAAGCTCTTGCAGCTCTTCAGTGGTTAGATCTTCATTGTGGTCCTCCACCAACTCTTCCACATCCTCTCCATTCACATCCAACCCCATAGAAGTCCCCAATTCCACAATACTTTCCACAACTTCCATAGGCTCATCAGGGTTAGCTTCAAACCCTTCAAAATCCCTCTCTTGTACACAATCTGGCCACAACTTTCTCCAAGCAGAGTTCATCGTCCTGGAGGTCACTCCCTGCCAAGCTTTATCTATAAGGCCTATGCAATGGAAGATATCGAGTGACCCTTCCAGAACTCTTTTAGGGTCAATCTAGTGTCTGAGGTTACATCAAAGCACCTTTGAAACATTGCTTTGGTGTACAGTTTTTAAAGTTTGCAATGACCTGCTGGTCCATGGGCTGGAGGAGAGGAGTGGTGTTAGGAGGCAAGAACTTCACTTTTACAAATCTGAATTCCTTAGGCATTTGGTCTTCCAAGTCTTGAGGATGACCAGGAGCATTGTCCATTACCAGGAGGCACTTAAGTGGCAATTTATTCTCCAATAGATATTTCTTCACACTGGGGCCAAACACTTGATTAAACCATTCCAGGAAAATTTCCCTAGTGACCCATGCCTTAGCATTAGACTTCCAAAACACACACAATTTACCTTTGTCAACACTGTATTTGCCGAACACTCTGGGATTTTCAGAGTGATCACGAGTAAAGGCTTCACTTTTAAATCCCCACTAGCGTTCCCACATAACATAAGAGTTAGCCTGTCTTTCATAGGCTTGTGTCCTGACATTGCCTTTTCCTCCTGTGTGATGTAGGTCCTCCTTGGCATTTTCTTCCAAAAGAGGCCTGTTTCGTCACAATTAAACACTTGTTGGGGTTTAAATTCTTCTGCCTCTACATATTGTTTAAACTCGCGCACAAATTTTTCAGCCCCATCTTTATCTGAACTGGCACCCTCACCATGCCTTACAACACTGTGTATGCCAGTTCGCTTCTTGAAGTTTTCGAACCAGCCTTTGCTGGCCTTAAATTCATCAACCTCAACACTGGTTCCAGGCATTTTCTTTACAAGATCGGCATGCAACAGCCTTGCTTTTTCACATATGATGGATTGCACAACACTATCACCCGCTAGCAGTTTTTGGTTTATCCACACCAATAACAATTTCTCCATATTTTCCATTGTTTGTGATCTCTGTTTCGTTATCGTATTCACCCCTTTCGCAACATTAGCTTCCGTGATTTCCTTTCTCTTTGCCACAATGGAACTGATGGTTGATGGGTTTTTCTTGTATACCCTGGCGAGCTCGGCAATACGTACACCACTATCATATTTTTCTATTATTTCTTTCTTCAGTTCTATTGTGTTCCTCACTTTCTTTACCAAAGAACTGGCACTAGGAGCTTTCTTTGGGCCCATGGTAGCTTATTTAGTAGTCACACACAATAATCAAGGGCCAAAAACAATGAATTGTTAATAAATGTTTTGTATAAACTCCTGGGGAGATGTTCACTCAAGCGTAAACAATGCTAGACTGCGTGGCAATGTGCGTGGGAGGTGCGTGGGTGGCGGGCCTACGGCCTTTGTATGTGCGCGGCACTAGTGGACAGGTCCCATACGATCGGCAAAAACTAAAATAATCGGCGAAAACTAAGACAAATTTTCCCTGAAAAAAGTCGGTGAAAACCAAAATCGGCGATAACTGGGACAAGCGAAAACCGAGGGATGACTGTAGTAGCTCAGAGCTTGTTGTGGGTGCTCGTCTGGCAGCGGGCTGTGTTTTGGGTTTGATGGCACTCTCCACTTGGATCGATAATTTTTCGAGTAGGTGGTCTTACTGTTGGTATTCTTGAGTCATTCTGGGGTCTAGGTGCGTTAGTGCAGCAGTTCCGCAGTTAGGCCATCATAGAAGCGTTGGTGGGTTCTGGCTGGAGAAGAAAATAACAGAGCTTGGGTGCCACTGTCGTTGCCGCTGCCGCTACAGTATCTCCCCCACTGACTCAATCTCTATAATTCTCTATAATTCTTACGCTCTTTTTTATCCCCCTTCCCTTTATATAAAGGAACTATACATGCTCTCTGCCAATCCCTAGGTACCTTCCCCTCTTTCATACATTTATTAAACAAAAATACCAACCACTCCAACACTATATCCCCCCTGCTTTTAACATTTCTGTCATGATCCCGTCAGTTCCAGCTGCTTTACCCCCTTTCATTCTACGTAATGCCTCACGCACCTCCCCCACACTCACATCCTGCTCTTTTTCACTACTAAACGATGTTGTACCTCCCTGTCCAGTACATGAAATTACCGCCTCCCTTTTTTCACCGCCATCTACCCAATACCTCCAGCTCCCCATCTACTAACTCCCGTACTCTGTTTTTAACTGACAAATCCATTTGTTTCCTAGGCTTTCTTACCTTGTTTATCTCACTCCAAATTTTTTTCTTGTTTTCAGCAAAATTTCTTGACAGAGCCTCTCCCATTCTTTCATCTGCTCTTCTTTTGCACTCTCTCACCACTCTCTTCACCTTTCTTTTACTCTCCATATACTCTGCTCTTCTATTAACACTTCTGTTTTGTAAAATCCTCTCATAAGCTACCTTTTTCTCTTTTATCACACCCTTTACTTCTTCATTCCACCATTCACTCATCTTTCCTCCTGCACCCCCACATTCTAATACTGCATTTTTAAAACTATCCCAACACTCTTCAACCCCCCCACTACTCATACTTGCACTAGCCCACCTTTCTGCCAATAGTTGCTTATATCTCACCCTAACTTCCTCCTCCCTTAGTTTATACACTTTTACCTCTCTCTTACTTGCTGTTGCCATTTTCTTTTTGTCCCATCTACCTTTTACTCTAACTGTAGCTACAACTAAATAATGATCCGATATATCCGTTGCCCTTCTATAAACATGTACATCCTGAAGCCTACCCATCAACCTTTTATCCACCAATACATAATCTAACAAACTACATTCCTTACGTGCTATATCATACCTTGTATATTTATTTATCCTCTTTTTCATAAAATATGTATTACTTATTACCAAACCTCTTTCTACACATAGCTCAATTAATGGTTCCTCATTTACATTTACCCCTGGCACCCCAAATTTACCTACTACTCCCTCCACAACATTTTTACCCACTTTAGCATTAAGATCCCCAACCACAATTACTCTCTCACTTGGTTCAAAACTCCCCACACACTCACTCAACATTTCCCAAAATCTCTCTCTCTCCTCTACACTTCTCTCTTCTCCAGGTGCATAAACACTTACTATAACCCACTTTTCACATCCAGTCTTTATTTTACTCCACATAATCCTTGAATTTATACATTTATATTCCCTCTTTACCTGCCATAACTGATTATTCAACATTATTGCCACTCCTTCTTTAGCTCTAACTCTATTTGAAACCCCTGACCTAATCCCATTTATGTCTTCCCACTGAAACTCTCCTACCCCCTTCAGCTTTGTCTCACTTAAAGCCAGGACATCCAGCTTCTTTTCATTCATAACATCTACAATCATCTCTTTCTTATCATTCGCACAACATCCACGCACATTCAAACATCCCACTTTGACGTTTTTTTTTCTTTTTCTTTTTAGTAAATGTGTACAGGAAAAGGGGTTACTAGCCCATTGTTCCCGGCATTTTAGTTGACTTTTACAACACTCATGGCTTACGGAGGAAACAAAACAAACAAACAAATTTTATTTCATTGCAGATTGCAGATTACATAGGTATCGGTAGTTACAATGTAAATTGAGTGCAAGGAGAGCCACTGACATGCCATGGCATTAGGGGTAGCTTATTCTAGTCCTTAAAGACTATGTACTTAATATTAGAGAAATTTATTGAGTTTATTCTAGTTAAAAATTATTTTTAAAATTACAATATGATGAAATTTTACTGTTTAAATTATTATATAATGATATTAGATTGTTACAGGTGTTAAGATTCTTGAATGATAATATGGAATTGAGATTATCTTAAGGAAAATAACATTGAGCATTTTGACATTAACTTATAATATGAGTAGGGGTAACATAATAATAACATATTATTAAAAATTGAGATTATCGTATAGGAAAGTAATAATGAGCATTTTTCAAAGTAGTTTATAGTATGATCATTTAGTTTTGGGTGAGTAGGTGGTTTTTGAGTTGAGTCTTAAATTGATTTTCAGACAAGATTATCTTAATATTTACTGGTAATGAATTCCAGATTCTGGGGCCCTTTATGTGCATAGAATTTTTAAATAGGTTGATATGAACACGGGGTATATCAAAAAGTGATCTGTGTCTTGTGTTGTGGTCATGGGTCCTATTAAAGTTGGTGAGAGAATTTTGAGCAGAGGGTTTATATTAGAGTGTAAAGTTTTATATATGTAGTAGGCACAAGAGTAAGTATGAATGTTCTTTACGGTGAGTAGTTTGAGACTTTTGAATATTGGTGGAGTATGCTGTCTAGAGTGGAATTTGTTATCATTCTGACTGCGGCCTTTTGTTGTGTTATGAGTGGTCTAAGGTGATTTAACGTTGGTGATCCCCATGCACAGATTCCATAGGTGAGATACGGGTAGATAAGTGAATGATATAGTGCAAGGAGAGCTGATTGAGGTACATAATAGCGTATCTTTGATAATATGCCTACTGTCTTCGAGATTTTCTTGGAAATTTGTTGTATATGTGTTTGGAATTTAAGGCTACTGTCAAGGTGGATTCCTAGGAATTTTCCCTCTGTGAGTCTTGTGATGGGTGTACCATTGAGTGCTATGTTAAGTGGAACATTTGTGGCTTTGCTTCCAAACTGTATGAAGTAGGTCTTGTCAGTATTGAGAGTAAGCTTGTTAGTCGTCATCCATGTTGATATTTTCTGTAATTCGGCATTAACAGTGTTGGCCAGTATAACTGGATTTGGGTGAGAGAAGACATATGTTGTGTCATCTGCAAATAAAATGGGTTTGAGTAGTTGTGATGCATTCGGTAGGTCATTTATGTAAATGAGGAATAGGAGATTCTTATTCCACTTCCCATGGATATGAAAGGAAAAGCAATAAGAACAAGAACTATTAAGATAAAATAAAATAAAACTCAGATGAGTGTGCATACATAAACGTGTACATGTATGTGTAGCATGACCTAAGTGTAAGTAGAAGTAACAAGACGTACCTGAAATCTTGCATGTCTATGAGACAGAAAAAAGAGTCCAGCAATCCTACCATCATGTAAAACAAATACAGGCTTTCGTTTTACACTCACTTGGCAGAACGGTAGTACCTCCCTGGGTGGTTGCTGACTACCAACCTACTACTATTGTTGTTTAATATATTTATAGATGGGGTTGTAAAAGAAGTAAATTCTAGGGTTTTGGGGAGAGGGGTGGGATTAAATTATGAGGAATAAAGTACAAAATGGGAGTTGACACAGTTACTTTTTGCTGATGATACTGTGCTTATGGGAGAGTCTAAAGAAAAGTTGCAAAGGTTAGTGGACGAGTTTGGGAGGGTGTGTAAAGGTTGATGGTTTCATTGATAATTTAGTTGCACTGATGTCATATAAACATTCCCTTCCCAGTCTAACTGACTGGGAAGGGAATGTTTAAAAAAAGGGCTAGATCTATACTCAGTGTTTCTTCCCATCTTCTAACACTGTTTTCCACATCTTATTTTGTGGTTAGCGATAATTTGACTATTTGCCTGATGTAGGCTTATACACTCTAACTATTTAATGACAAGCTGCCTCTGACACACACTCCTGTTCCTCATTTGAACACTCGGTGATATTTTATACGACTCAAATTAATACAGTACACTAGACTTGGTCATACTTACGAGGCAGTTTGCAATTTCACAAGTCAAGATAGTAGTGGTGATTTAAAAGGTGACTTAAAAATAAATCATTTTAATTTACTGATGGACATACACAAGGCCTATTCATCCATGATTGCCTGCCAAGAACCTTGGGATAAACCTTTCAGAAATTGTTATTGAAGGTTGGGACTTGTTCTCTTTCTGGGAGTTTTGTGGGCTTTGTTTCTCCCTTATGCTCTCCAAGATGATGATTCCGACATTCTCTAAAAAAATTTATGCCACGGTTACCACATGTTCACTAGGATTTAGAAGCTCACTTTTTTTTTTAGCTCCAAAGACAACTTGTGTTCCATATAAAGAAGTGGTCAGCCCTGTGTTCTCTGGGAACTTTAAGGTCACTGATTCTGCTAATTTCTCTTCCATGAAACAGGATATTTTACTTCATTCCATCATCAAGGATGCACTACTCTCCAGCACTATAAGCCTGTCATCAGGTTGCATTCCAGAGATGAAGGGACCTTATCATTCCTTACATCTTTTGTGTCGCCACAACAGGTTATGCTGAACAAATTGATTTTATGGCTTAAGTGCAACTCTAGCCAATAAACATATAAAGTATGTAAGGGCCTACTTCACCAGTTCCATACTCCCAGTTAAGAAGTCCCTTACCCACTGTGTACCCTCATCATCCCTACTGACCCCTTTGAGTCCTTTCATCACCTTGACTAAGGATCCATAGATATTACTGCACATCCTGCATTAAAAACCCCTGATGGGGTTTTTGAAAGCCCTTCCCATGGGTTCTTCCACTAATAGGGGTCAAGGTCTCATTTGTTGTTCCCAGGAGGGATGCTTTCATGAAGGACAGCTCTCTTCAACAGATCACAAGGGGACTGATTATAGTGAGCCAGGGTACATCAGCCATCGTGAGCAGTTTTACCATTTCTCTTACACTATCACGAGTCTTCTGGTAACCTCATTCATTGTATACAAAGCTCTTTTTCGTGCCTGTTCAACTGATCTTCCTTATACCAGTTGTCATCTCCAAGACTCTGACCTTTCCATTTTCTGTTTTATCTGTGACACCCAAGGAGTGGTTGCCTTCCAAGACACCATGGATGCTCCCTTAGGAACACATACAATAGGCTATAAGATAATGAAAGGAAGTTTTAATTTAATTTCATGACTTCTTCCCAGCCTGGTCACCCATGCCTCTGGGGTTTTAATTCAGACCTCCATTGGCATATTGGCACATTTTGCCTCAACTCATTTTTGATGCACCTCTCATGGAATACTTATACCACACAGAAGGCGATTGTTCTTTCTAGCTGTTTCTTTGACTGCTTGGGTAGGTAAACTCCATTCTTCACAACTTTTGTTGGACTTACTGCATTTTCACCTCAGTAAGTCACTCTCACCGTGAGGTTATACAGTAAATCCTCAATTTTTTGGGCCCAATAGGGGAAAGGGGGGTGTCCTTTAAAAGCAGTTGTCCATTAAGCCCAAATTTTAAGATTGTGCTTTCATGATTGTAACAATAATGGACAATTCTGGACTTAACAGACTTTTGAAATCTAGAATTGTTCCAACAGTAATGCACAATTCTGATTTATTGGATTTGTTCATTAAATCCAAAATCAATTAACCCAGTGGACCATTACAATGACAGAAAACCTGGATTTGACAGTTTTTGTCTTTTGTTTCCAAATTTGTCCAGCCACAGATTTTGTCCATTAAATCCAAACTCCTTTGAATCAGGGTTCATTAAACTGAAATTTTATTTCAAGAACAAGATAGTTCTCAATTAACAGCATATCTTGGTTTTATGGCAGGGTTTACCAGGTAATTCCATGCTATGCTTGGTAGCAAATTGGTAGGATTTTTTTTGTTTTAACATTGACCAGTGAACTCTACAGACAAGTACTGTATTTTCACTAATTTGGCTTTGTTAACACCAGGTCCAGATTCCTGTTACTGGGGAAACATTTATTGTACTCTTAAACCAGGCAGGATCTTCCCCCATCCAAAGTCAAGACACATGACATCAAAGGTGTGGGGCCTCTGACTGTGGCAGCTCATTAGCCCAGAACCTCATCTTGGAAGGCATGAAGATGAATAGTGCATGGACCTTCATTGGACACTACAGTGTTAGATGTGGTGGTGCCCATGTTTTATATTGATCACCTGTCTTGAACAAAGTAGTGCTTGTATGCAATATTGACATGATTTTATATTTTGATCATGTGGTGTATACTTGAACATACATAAAAAGCTGCTTTAGCTGCACTGTTCAGGCATCCTCATCTGTTTATGTTAATCTGAAATAGAGTTTTATAATAGAGTAAAAAACAAATCAATGTAATGGAGAAATGGAATTTAAGCAATAAAAAGTTACCTTTGTAACTGTCTGAACACGGGGATGGTCAGAGCACAACTGATGCTTTCCTACTCTTCTTGACAAGTAGACACGATGCATAGAATTCATGTTTATGAAAGCATACAGCTGGGGCTTTTTCAGGGTGTATCTAAGTCTACACATGTAACATAGAACCCATTTGTTGCCAGTAACTTATGTGATCTAATTCTGACTTTACATTCAGTTTCATCATGCTAATAATAACCTAAAAAACTTTCATTTCTAAGTAGCAAATTTATTGTTGTCCAATGTTATAAGTTGATTACTTTTCTTCAACATGTGAGGGCTAGTGTGCTCATAGGCTGGGCAACAGAAATGACCCAAGACATCTGACCCGTCAGATTAAGACTACATATAAACAATGGTCAAACTTAGTAACTTTCCTGAATTAGTGCTTTGATTATAGGTATTCTGTGGCCTATATTAGTATAAATATAGGATCTAACATAGCTAGATGACTGTTTGGGAGTTATCAAGATAGTTCTCAAAATCCTGATATTAGTTCTCTATGGGATGATTGGGTTCTTGGTATTGCTCTTGTTCAAGAATGATCTCTTGTGATGTTCCCCATGTACGTATATAATTTTGTATGCAATGATCAGGGCTTTTCGGCTAGTCTCTACCTCTGATTTAAAATTTTCTACTTGCAACTAAAACAGATATATCTATCTAGCAATTTGGTTAAAAAATTACCCATATCATAGATTGTATATCTGCTCATGGCTCTCCATTTGAGGGTTTCCCATAGACTTTTCAGCTGCCTCTGCCACGATTTTGGGTACTGGTGAGGGTTCTATAGTTCATGGAACCCCGAACACAGGAAAGATATAAAGTTTTGAAAGATGAAAACTAGAATGAAGGGTTCCAGAACCACTATATCGTCCATCTTTCCTTGCCAACTGTCCTCATCAGGTTCTGTCGATTGAGCTAGGATCCTGCACTGTGATGTTGACACTAGAGAGAAATCTTTTTAACCAACATCAAGGGGAATATAAACATTATGATGCATTTGGTGTAAATATATCTTAAAGTTGATTTTCAGAAATTGAACAGACATGCTTCTACTCCTGTATTGGTTCATAGAGCCCACATCACAAAGTAATAGTAATAGAATAATAGTTTGATTACTGCCCGGTTGATTGTTTTAAATTTTTTAACTACTGTACCTTTTTTTTCTTTAACAAAAGGGTTTCCCACCAAGGGGGGGGGGTAAAAAAAAAACAAAAGTTTCTTTTTTAATTTAGTAATGTATACAGGGAAGGGGACGGCCCTTTTGCATTTAGTGACTCACACCATGGCTTGGGAAAATTTTTCCATTCCCCCTGGAGAAAAGAGGAAAAATTTAAAAAAATAAAAAAA
>WNWK01058028.1:0-10567 GCA_009830355.1 Cherax destructor | reverse complement strand
TTCTTCCAAAAAACACTTGTCTCTAGCTTTAAAACTTTTGATGGCTCATAGCACCCTCAGTAGGACCCCACTGTCAATGGTTTAACCCACCGGGGCAAGACGCCTTTTTTTTTTCCCCTCTCAAACCTGAATATCTTTTTTATGTTGTGTTAGATAATATGCCACAATTCTTCAATCTTTAATACCCATCCCGAACATAATCTCGTGCTAAATGACAGTCTACTGTATTAATAAAAAGGTTATCTATCTATCACATTTATTCCAACGATATCAGAAACATAAAGATAATAGAAGCACAATTAAAAAAAGGCATATTATATGGAGGGGAGTCGGGGCATCGGGGCAAACACTTAATCACATTTATCTTAAAAATAGATCAAAATAGCAAATCTTTCTATGCACACATTTTCCTAGATTATTTTGGGAAGTAAGATTTTGCCCTATTTTTTGACTTGGCACCATTAATAATGAATAGTTGAAATTTTTTTCAAGCAAATAAAAAACAATGAATTTTTTAAACAGGTAGCAAGATCAGACAGGGGCACGTTTCATATTTTGCTATGAGTTCTTTTTCATTCATTTGACTTTAATAACTTTTTGGTTTGGGTTTACCCCCTAATCTTCTTAGGCCCCCATGGTGACTTGTTTATAAAAATAAAAATCCCAAAAAAAAATGTGAAGAAAGAAAAAACACGAAATAGTTTAAAAAGGTTACAGATTTTTTGCAGAGCGAACTGGGGAGACGACGAATGTTCTGGCAGGTCATGTTTGTTTTCTAGTGCCGAGCAAATGGCAAAGAGTGTTTTTTTTACTGAGCTTTTTGGGGTAGGGGTTTACTGTTTGGTTTTTTTGAATCCACATGAATGTTATCTTGCTCCCTCCAAAAGCACTGTTAAGCCATAAAAAACACTTGTCTCCATTCATTCCAATTTAACGCTCACACAAGCCTGTGGATGCTGAAGCCCCAGCACTCAAAACCATCTTTACCCCCCCTTCCACTCTTCCTGGAATAACCCCACCCCCTTTTTCCTTCCATACCAGATTTAAACACCCTTTTTAAACATCCTATTCTGTCCATTCTAAATGCCCAAACCGCCTCAGCAACCTTCCCGCCCTCTGAATTATACTTTTAAAAGGACACCATCTTCTAATTTCTATGCTCTGAATTCACTGCATAATGTTCACCCTTACATTTTTAAACAAAAACTCCACTGTTTCTAGCTATCCCCCCCTCACTCTAATGTTAAAAACCCATGCCTTCCCCCCAAAATGTTGATACTACTATTCTTTGGTTAATTTTGTTTTCCCAAGCCCCACTTGCCAAAAACCCCTCCCAAATTCAGAACACATTCACTTCCTTTACCCCCTATACTTTTTTTGGGGGGTTTCCAGATTTTTTTCCATCTTATTCCATTTTTTGCTATTGGATGAAAATTTTTCCCCTTGTCATTCATCTTATCATTTATTTTTAAAAATATCTAATTTTTCTGGTTAATTCAGCCATTTTTTTTTAAACGTCTGAACATTTTGTACATAAGACGTGCCTCTGTGTTTTTTTAGCATTACTTCAGTTCCCATCGATTTTTTGGTATCTTTTTTTTTTGCTCTGAACCCATTGCATTTTTTTAATTTTTTTTTTTTTTTTTACTATGGCCATGAACTAAAGTTCGGGGATAATGTACGGGATGTTATTAACACAGTTTTTAATGCCCCCCTTTTTCAATTTCCCTGAATGTCAATTTTAAACTTTTGATCATATGTAGAATGAGGCTGAAGATCTCTCTGGTGTTTGTTCTTTTCCTAAGGGGAAAATTTTATTATTTCCTTTCCCCTTCCCCTTAATTTTATCCCTTGCCCATTATTATATTTTTCCCCCCCAAATTTTATTGCTATGGTTCAATTCCAGCAGCCATTATTTTACCCTTTCCGAGAATTCCAGTGATATTCTTTGTTTTTTTCAAACTAAACCCTTAGTTTTGAACCATGGGTAAATATTTAAACACATTTAGGGACAGGGCTTTTTTGATAGTAAAATGTGGGCCCCACAAGAACCGGGACCCAAGTTTATCATCACCTGCTGACACATTTTGGGTTCCAAAAGAACCTCAAGGAACCCTGTGTGTTATGATGTAATAAAGTCCCAGAATGCCTCATGTCCCCATTCTATCAAAAATACCCAAAAAATAGCTAAAAAACCATAAAAAAATCCAAAAAAAACCTCAAATGTTTTTTTAAACCATACACACTTAAAGTTTTTTTTTCACATGAAACCCTGGGGCAGGAATTTTTTTTTTATACTGTGCACACTCATAAAAGATGCTTCTTCAATCAGGCCAAAATTTCGCTCACAGTTATCTGAGTGAGTGGCCATGATGTAGAACTCATGAGAACCCCCAGCCTCAATGACTTAGTTCTAAGAGGGCATGAAGGGGTTAACCAATCCTTTATTTTTTTTTCCCACTATTAAAATTTTTTTATTTTGACCTGGCTGGTTTATTTAATCAGGTGAAAAGACTTACTTCAACAAAATTAACCCATACAACTTTTTAATTTTATTCTTTTCCCCTCAAAATAAAAAAATGCCCATTTTTTTAACATCTACATGATTTTTAAAGACAATCTTACCCCCCCCCTTTTAGGTAGGAGAGGTGCTCATCGGGAATGGGGGGAAAATATTGTGGGAAAATATAAAGCATTAAAAAAAAATAAATATTATTATAATAATAGAAAATTTTTTAAATTTTTAATTTATTAACACATGGGCCTTTTCCCCACCAACTCGGGGTCCCAAAAAAGAAGAAACACTTTCATCATTATATTCACCCCATCGCTGCTTGGAGGGATGCTCACACTACATTTAAAAAAAACTGCCATCAACCCCCCTCCTACAGAGTGCAGGCACTGTACTTCCCATTTCCCGGGACTCAAGTCTAGTTTCCCAGCCCTGAATCCTTCTAAATTTTATTTACCACACACCCAACAGACATCAAGTCAAAAAAACCATTTGTCTCCACTCCCCCTATCTAACAAGCTCATGCATGCTTGCGGGAAGCCCAGGCCCCCGCACACAAAACCCCCTTTTCCCCTTCCCTCCAAATGGAATACTTGAAATGTTTTTAAAGGCATTAGAATATAAGCAAGATCCCAAATTTAATATACACAGATTTTTGGAAAGTCATTGAAGTGAAATTATCATGTGATAACACAAAATTTTGCAAAGCAAAATGGGAAAGTGATTCAACAAATCTTCAACTTTAAATAAATTCCCCAAATAATAATCAAAAAATAAAATCAAAGGCCTTGACAGTGAAAGCCTTTTCTCATAATTATCTTACATTCTCATCCTTCATAGCAAGAACAAAAATAAAGGACTGTATTGTATTATCCCTGGCAGATAATACTAGAGTTTGTTTAGAATGGTTTTTTTTGAAGACACCCCCCCTGGGGTGTGGCAGGGTTATTTGAAAAGGGATTCAGTGAAATTTTAGCCAGATTTGAGTCTAAAGGGGAAGTGCCCACAAAGGGGGGGTTTGGGTTTTGGCAGTTTGGGGGGATTTAAATTTTTGATCTGAGCCCTAAAGACAGTGAATGTAGAGTGATGGTGAAAGTGTTGAATGACGAAAAGTTTTTTTCGTTTGTGTTTTTTTTTCTTTTTGGGTCCCCCCCTCCCTGGAGGAAAGGGCCAACGTAAAAAAAATTCCAACCCAACTAATGCAAGTTTTCCCCCAGAAGGCCTAAAAAAAAAATATTATTATTAAAAATGAAATACTAATCCATGTATTTTCCCGAACTGTTTATTTTATACAGCCCGAAGGTATTGAAAGTTCACAAGTATTTCCCCCAATTTACCCCATGCAAGGGGGACCCCCAAAATCCTATTATGTAAATAGCTAGCTTAGGAATAAACACAAAGGGGTTTTGATCACTATTCAGACACGGGATCGGCAACTTGCCAAACCACAGGTATCTATAGGTGTAGATATGCGCAGTTTTTTTTAAAAAGGGGCCGTCCCCCACAAGGCGGGGGACCCAAAAAAAAAAAATCCCCAAAAAAAAAATTTCATCATCATTCAACACTTTCACCCACTCAACAAACACTTTTTTTTGCAGAGGCTCAGATACAACAGCTGAAATAGACCCTCCCAGCTGTCACTATCCCAGACCCTCCTTTAAATGCAGGCATTGTACTTATTTAGATAAGCCCAACTAAATAAATTAATTTTTTGAACCTTTTCATAAATGTTCCCCTGCTCACCCCCCAACAGTTTTTGGGGCCCCAAAAACCACTTTCCCCTTTCCCCCATCTAACACGCTCAAAAATGCTTGCTGGGCCAACCCCCCACAAAACCTCCTTTCCCCCTCCCTCCAACCTTTTTCTGGATCCCCCTACCCCCCCTTTTCCCCCCCTACAGATTTATTTTCCCCAAGTCATTCTTTTTTGATCCATTCTTCAAACCAAACCCCCCTCAAAAACCCCTTTTCACCCTCTGAAAAAACTTTTAAAAACTCCACATTTTTTTAATTTCCCCCCAAATTTTCTGCATAATATTTACACCACACATTTTGCGGGAACTCCCTGCCTCCACCCCTTCCTCACTGCAGCATTTGAACCCATGTTCCACCCATATAAGAGTTTTGGGTACCACTATTTTTTGTACTTTCCCCCTTTTTTGCCTCCATGGATAACGTTTTTGTCTCCACAGTCCTCAACGCAACACTCACCTTTTTTTCCTTCACAATTCTATTCAACCCTCATCTTAAACCCACCCGGGGACACGCCAACTCCCAAATATCTGAAAACATTTACTTCTTCCAAACCTTTTTCCCAATGTTTTCCCAATTTTTCATTTAAATCGTTTGATCCCCTCATCACCTTATTTTTTATCTATCCCTTTCAATTTTCTCCCTTTACACACCCCCTAAACTCATCCTTTAAACCCTTTTTGCAACTTTTCTTAGAATCTCCCAAAAAACAATATCAGCAAAAAACTTTTCAACTCCCAGTTGCTTTTAAATTAACATAATTTAATCCCACCCCCCAACCCCCTCATTCACTTCTTTTAAAACCCATCTATAAAATATTAAACAACCATGGTAATATTACACCCCTGTCAAAACCCTCTTTTTACCAAGAAACCCCCCTTTTTACACCCTAACCTGAGCCTCACTACCCCATAAAAACTTTTACAGCCTTCGAAATACCTATTCCATACACTTGCAACATCTGCCACTTTGCTCCCCTATCCCCCCTTATATATCCCTTTTTCTAAACCTAAATAAGAAAACTTCTACCTTTATTAAATACTGTTCACATATATGCTTCACTGCCTTGATCTACATCCCCTCCCCCAAAAACCCCTTGCTCATCTGCAATCCTACTCTGTCTAACCTCTAATTCTTTAAAAAAACCCTGCCATACACTTTCTCTTTTTTTACCCCCTTCCCCCTTTATATAAAGGAACTATACATGCTCTCTCCCAACCCCTGGGTCCCTTTCCCCCTCTTTCATACATTTTTAAAAAAAAATACCAACCACCCAGCACTATACCCCCCCTGTTTTTTAACATTTCTGCTGACCCCATTCCCACCTGCTTTCCCCCTTTTCATTCTCAATTCCTCACCCCCTCCCCCACACTCACATCCTCTTTTCCCACCCTAAACTTTTGTACCCCCCGGGACAGTACATGAAATTACCGCCTCCCTTTTTTCACGAATTTAAAAATTTCCCCAAAAATTTCCCCCATCTACCCAATCCTCCAGCCCCCCATCACAACCCCCTACTCTGTTTTAACTGACAAACCATTCTTTCCCTAGGTTTTTTACCTTCTTTACCATTTTAAAAAAAAAAATTTTTGTTTTCAAATTTCTTGACAGACCTCTCCCATTCTTTCATCCGCTTTTTTCTTTTGCACTTTCTCACCACTTTTTCACCTTTTTTTTTCCCCAAAACTCTGCTCTTCTATTAACATTTTGTTTTGTAAAACCTTCATAAGCTACCTTTTTTTTTTTTATCCCCCCTTTCTTTTATTTCCACCACTCCCCTTTTTCCTGCACCCACCCTCCTATAGCCACAAACTTCTGCCCCACATTCTAATACTGCTTTTTAAAAAACTATCCCAACTCTCTTCAACCCCCCACTATACTTAAAACCCACCTTTCGCCAAATAGTTGCTTATATCTCACCCTAACTTCCTCCCCCCTTATTTATACATTTTTCCTCTTACTTGCTGTTGCCATTTTTTTTGTCCCATCTACCTTTTTATTCTAACTGTAGCTAAACTAAAAAAGATCCGATATACTGGCCCCTCTATAAACATGTACATCCTGAAGTACCCATCAACCTTTTTTTCCCCTAATACATAATCCAACAAAATACTTTCCTTACATGCTATATCATACCTTGTATATTTTTATCCCCTTTTTTTATAAAATATGTATTATTTTTACCAAACCTCTTTTTACACATACTCTTGGTTTCCCCTTTACATTTTTCCCCCCACCCAAATTTACCTACTTTTCCCCCCACAACATTTTTTTCCCCTTTTTAAAATTAAGATCCCCAACCCCAATTCTCTCTCACTTGGTTTAAAAATCCCACACACTCCCAACATTTCCCAAAACCTCCCCCTACACCCTTTTCCAAATGCATAAAAAACTTTCTATAACCCCCTTTTCACACAACCTTTTTTTACTCCCCATAATCCTTGAATTTATACATTTATATTCCCCCACCTCCCTAACTGAATTAACATTACTCATCCTTTTTAGATCAATTTACCTTTTAAACCCGACCTAATCCCATTTATTTCTCCCCCCTGAAATTTTCCGTCTCACTTAAACCAGGACATCCAGCTTCTTTTCATTCATAACATCTAAATCATCTCTTTTTATCATTCCACAACATCCATGCACATTCAAACATCCCACTTTGACGGTTTTCTTCTTTTTCTTTTTAGTAAGCTATACAGGGAAAAAGGAGATACCATTGTTCCCCATTTTAGTTGATTTTTACAAAGCATGGTTATGGAGGGAAAAACTTTTCCACTTTCCCCCGGAATATGAAAGGAAAAGAATAAGAACAAGAACCATTAAGAAAACAAAGAAAAACCCGAGAGGGGTATACAAAAAGTGTACATGTGGGCGTGACCAATGAAGTAGAAGGCAAGACCCGAAAACTTTCATGTTTAGAGAAGAAAAAAAAACACCAGCAAACCACCATCAAAACAAATAAGGCTTTTTTTACACTCACTTGAGACGGAGACCCCCCGGGGGTTTCTGACTACCAACCCCATACCTAAAAAATAGGAGGCAGCATTATTCCATATTTAAAATTTCCTGAAAGGGAAAAGGACACAGGTTGTCTTTTAAAGGGTTAATTAAAAGCAAGGTCCCCGTGGGGGTCAGGGTTTTAAAGGATCTTTTCTATCAGATTAAAAAGAATGGCTCCCGATTCATATATGACAAAAATTAGGAGGCTATGCTAGTTTCCCCGGCAATTTTGGGTTTTTTTCTTATCCTTATAGTAGATATAGATAAAAACCCCATCAAGTTTTGTATCATCATTTGCAGATGGCAACAGAATAAGCATTCAAGTCCTTAGTAGAAAAAACAAAAAATTACAGGAAGATATAAGCAGGGTTTTCCCGGGGGAGTGAAGAACATGATGTTCAATGGTGATCAGTTTCAGCCCTTTGGGATGGAAAGAATGAAAAAAAAAGGGGGATCATCAAAAAGAATGAAAATAAAATTTAAACATTGGGAAAAATTATGTCAATGACCTTTTTTTCAAAGAACATAATAAGAAAAGGTCATGACAGCCAAAAATGATAGGGGGGGTAATGGAACCTTCAAAAAAGAAAAAGTAGGAAAAAGGGCACAAGAGGCTAATGCAAATTATTTAGGCAATTTTTTCCACAATGTTGCAAAACTGCAGTTGTGTCCACCTAACATCTTGTCAGTAATTATACCAAATTTTTAAAAGGGAAAAAACCCAAAGGAGACACTTTTTTAAATTGCTCATGCCCCTTTTCTAAAAGCTCATTGGACAGCTCCCTTAAGGGCAGGAGAAATACCAGAGCAAAAATAGATCAACCCCACATAGTGCCAATAGAGCATTTAAATTATGGGAATGCCCTTTAAATTTTAAAAATTTTACTGGGGGGAGGAGATAAAAAAAAACCGGAAAGTACTTGGGGTCTTTTCCCCCGCACATCCCAAAAACAATTGGGGGCAAGGGAGGGAAATGCAAAAAAAAACCAGGAAAAAGGGGATGAAAATGGGGGGCACTTTTCAACTTTTGGCCCAAATTTTCAAAATCTTCCAGAAGATATCAGAAACACGTGGGCAAATGTGAAAATCTTTAAAAGAAATTGGGCAAGGGGTTTTTAAGGTGCCAAAAAGAGGGGGATGGATATGTGGGGTTGCAGGCCACCAACAGCAACACCCCGTTGACCTGGGAAGACCAGACGGCCCGGCCCATGACCGACCCCCAAAAAAAAAAACTCGAACTCGCAAAGGTGGTCATACAATAATGTATGTTTGTTTTACATAATGCTTTTTCTAAATAAACTAAGAGTGTTTTTCCCAAAGCACTAGCCCCGCATAACAATAAACAGACATAGTAAACTTCAAATACAGTAATGTTTCAATTAAAATAACAAAAAGGGAAGTTCGTTAAACCTTTTTTTTTGAAGAGTTTCAGAGCTTTACCCGCCAGGGCCCGGCTGTTTTTGCTTCCCGGGCAACCCGGCTGTTGCTGCTGGGGGCCCGCGACCCCCATATCCATCACAGCCTGGTTGATTTGGGACCGGGGAAAATATTTGTCCAGTTTCCCCCCAAGGCTTACACTGGTTCCAGCCGTGTTTTTATTCTTTTGGTAAAATTTGAATAGTCTGGGCCCCCATGTTAATAGTGTCCCGTATTGTCCCCACCGCACCCCCCGCTCCTCACTGGGGTTTTTTTTAAATTTTTTTCCCCTATCTCTACCCAGTTTTTGTTTGGGGCAGTGGCAGATTTACCAGGGCCCCAAGTACTTTCCCGGATATATTATCGTATCTTCCCTCCGCTCCCAAAGAGCATGTTCAAGACAAAGGGGTTTTTCCCCAAAAATGTTTCAATGGCTCAATGTGAGCCGAAAAGATCTCTGGATTTGTTCCCGCTCTTTTCTCCTGCCCCACGGGGCCCCAGCACTGAGCAGTATTCAATGGGGGGCACTCTTTTAATAGTGTCACCATCGGCATTATTTCCTTTTTTAAAATTTCTACCCACCCCCTCATCCCCGGGTGTTGTGATCTTTGTCTTGTTATGGTCTTTAACGACAGATCAGCGAAAATTATTCCCAAGTCCTTTACGTGTTCCTTTTGTTTTTGGGGACCCCCTTGCGTTTTTTTTTCATAGTGTTCCTTTTTTAGTTCTTCATTTTTTTTATACCCAACAGCTGGGGAAACATCACCATTGAACTGATAATTAATGATGTTCAAGGTATAATTAAAAACCTTGAAAACCCATGTCTACCTGAATGAAATAGTATTAACTAGACTGAATATAAAGGAAAAAGGGTTCACCCAAAACCTAAAAAAAAAAAAAAATTTTTTTTTTTTTTTTTTTTGAATTGTTGACAAAAGTGGGAAAAAAAGGGGGGAGGGTTTAAGCCTACTAGGCCAATTAGAATTATTTTTTTATTTTATTTTTATTAACACATCGGGGTTCCCCCCCCCAAAGAGGGGTCCAAAAAAAAAAAATTTTTTATCATTCACCCATTACTGTCTTTAAAAAGCTTAACCATTTTAAAAAACTGCAACATTAACACTCCTTCAGTGCTGGCACTGTACTTCCCCCTCTCCAGGAATCAAGTCCGCCTGCCTTTCCGAATCCCTTCATAAACATTACCTTGCTTACACCCCAAAAGCCGCCCAAATTCTAAAAAAAACCCTTTTTCTCCATTTCTCCCAAAAACACACACACACACGCTTGCTGGGTCCAAACCCTCGCACAAAAACCCCTTACCCCCCTCCCCCTTTCCCAGGGGACCCCCCACCCCCCCCTTCCTCCACCAGATTTATCACTCGGCTTCTATTTCGTTCCCCCTTTTCTACATGTCCAAACCATCTCAAAAACCCCTTTCAGCCCCTGGACAATAGTTTTGGGAATCCCCCACCTCCCCCAATTTCAAATTACGGGTTTCTGCATTATATTCCCCCACACATTGCCCTGATATGACATCTCCACTGCCTCAAGCCTTCTCCTTGTTGCAACATTCACCACCCTCCCACAATCGAGCGACGGGGTAACATACTCCAACATTTCCCCCTTTTTTCGGATAAACTTTCTCCCAAAATCATCAGGGACCATCACCTTTTCCCCCAACTATGATTCCCTCATCTTTCATAGACCCATCTGGCACATCCCCCCAGATATCTGAATACATTCACCTTCTCCACACCTCCTCCAATCTGATATCCAAACTTCCGTTTTTAATTTTTTTTTTCCTCATCCCCTTCTTTTTTTTAATTTTTAAATTTTTTTTTAACCCTATAAAAACATCAACCAACCCTTAAAGGTCCCCAGC